>JAQFJB010000015.1:12454198-12471841 GCA_029874875.1 Naso minor
AAAGGACAGCAGTTTCTTTAAGAAATACAGTCTTTGCTGGGTCTTAGTGCTCATACATTCAGTCCAGGTGTCCCATTGTAACTTGTGGTCAAGCACAATGCCAAGGTACTTGTACTCAGTAACTGACTCTATAGGCTCTCCATTGATCAAGGTAGGTTGCTGTGTTTGCTTCTTCCTGAAGTCAATGGACATCTCTTTTGTTTTGGTCGTGTTCAGGAGAAGATCTGATTTCTCACACCAGTCAAGAAAGTAGTCTAAGACTGGTCCATGCTCTTCCTCATCGTCATGTAAGAGGCTCACCAGAGCTGTGTCATCCGCATGTTTAATAAAGTGCCTGTTAGTAAAAGTGCTAGTGCAAGAGTTTGTGTATAGAATAAATAGCAGAGATGATAAAACACAACCCTGAGGGGAGCCTGTGTAGGTTTGTCATTTTGTCTGCAAGTGATGTACCAACTCTGACCTGCTGGGTTCTTGAGGTGAGGAAGTCTATGATCCATGAGATCAGTTCTGGTTCAAGTAAAAACTGTGTAGATAAAATGTTGGCTAAAATACTCGGTTGAGTAGTAATAAAAGCAGAGGAGAAGTCCACAAATAAAATCTTAGCATGGGCCTTTGGTTTCTCCAGGTGAGAAAAAAAGGTAAAATTGTGTCTTCCACTCCCCTGGAGGCCTGACAGGCAAACTGCAGTGGGTCCATCAGGTGCTGTGTTGTTGATATAATGTACCTCTTCACTAGACGCTCGAAACACTTCATGACCAGGGATGTTAAAGCTATTGGTCTGAAGTCATTAAGTTCTGTGGGTCTGGAGGTTTTAGGTACAACTGTGGATGTCTTCCACAGAGTGGGGACCTTTTTAAGATGGACGGATGATTTAAAAATATCAGTAAAAACTGGTGCTAATTGTTCAGCACAGTGCTTAAAGACATGACCACTGATGTTGTCTGGGCCAGGGCTTTTCCGAGGGTCGCAGCCTCTGAGTAGACGAAGGACTTCTGATTCCTTAATAATAACATTAGGTAACTGGGGAGGGGTAGATGGGGGTGGAGGCATCAGGGAGCTAGTCTCAGCTCTATCTCTGTTCTCAAAACGACAGAAAAATGTGTTTAACCTGTTTGCCATCTCCTGCCCCTCACTATCGTCTAGAGAGAGACCAGGCTTCCCCCTTCCCTTATGAGGGACGTTGCTCATGGTTTTAATGCCCTGCCATGCCTTCCTGGGATTTCCAGATGCCAGGGTGGCCTCAATTTTTTGTTTATAGCTGTATTTATCCAGCTGTATCTGTCTCTTTATCTGTCTCTGTATGTCCCTTTTTGCTGTTTCATCCTGGTTTCTGTGAGCTTTTTTCTTAAGTGCTATCAAGTTTTTTAGTTTGATAGACACCCATGGCTTATCATTAGGATACACCTTGACAGACTTTGTGGGTATTACAGAGTCTACACAAAAGTTTATATAATCAGACACTGCTTCAACCTCTTCATTTTCATTTATGATGGATATTGAATGTATCTTTCAAGATCTATGCTCTGTCTTCCTCCCTCCCCCACGGCGTGCCAGACTGCCCATCAGTCCATGCCACTTTCCTGGTAACGTAAATCCACCTTGCTGGCATCATGACGGCGAGGGCTAAGCTCGTGAGAAAGCAGCAATGACTGAAACTAGAGAAAACTAAACTAAAACTAAGCATTTAAAAAAACAAAAACTAAACTAAACTAAATGAAATACAAAACCTGCCTTGAAAACTAATTAAAACAGCTGAAATTGAAAAATAAAGTCAAAATAAAATAAAAATAACCAATGAAAAATTAAAAACTATTATAACCTTGAGACCACAGTTTTAGTGGTAATGGTGGTTTGTAGGAGAAAAAAAGAAATCCCAGTAGCCTTTGCAGTGCTGCATCCTTGATAAGTGTCCTTGTGTTGCTGCTGCAGCCACAGTGGCTCTGTGGTGGCCGCAGTGCAGCACATTGTTTTACTTTGCTTACGAATGTGTTTGGCCTTTTGTCTCTCCAGCTAATTAATCCTCTGACATAAGAGGAAAATAAGAACAAAGTAAAAAACTGCAGCTGAAAGCTATTGAATGACTCTTCATGTCATTTATTTTAATTTACCTGTGAATGCCTCTTCAAACATTAAACATGACACGGAGAGCTCTTCTCTCTGATAAAGTTTGTTGTTGAATGCAGTATTAAATTAGTCACCGCTGACCGTTATCACAAGTAATCCCTAAATGCTTTAGCCCCGCTCTGTTCCCTGGGGTTTGCCTCCCACTGCCTCTGAGTCCATGATTTAAACAGTGGTGTTATTGCACAGTGAGCGGGAGCAGCAGGAGGTTTACAGAGTGTGTAAAGCATTAGGAAGCCACACAGACAGTAATAAGTCTTCTCTCTCCTGACTGATGGGTCCACTTTATTACAACAGCCACAGAGTGCTGGAGTCCCCCCGAGGGACGCATACCTATCTGCATGATGGATAGAGATTTTAGTCGCAACAGAGCCCTGTTTGCTTTGGGGGGAAAAAGTTTCTCACTGTTATTGAGGAGTGCTTTTGAGCAGCACTTTTTGGCCAGTACATGAACAATTAAAGTGGGAGCGAGAAGTCAGGAGTTCAAGCTGATAAGGTATTGAGGGTCTGGGGGAGACAGGTTTCGCAGGGGTGATTTGTTTTCCTCTCCGTCCGCCGAGGATTCGAGCGAATGAGCTTCAGTGTGCGCCGAGGCCGAGCAGTTAGGAAGTTTCAGAAAGTGTGAAAGTAAGTTGGAGGTGCTAAGTTGTCAACCAGCCATCAGGCAGGAGTGTGGATGTAATGAGCTCAGTGAGTGTGTGTGTGTGTGTGTGCGCGCTTTCATCTGAGCACCTTTTAGAACGAGGGGTGTTTTTGATTGTGTGTATGCGTCTGATTGGGTGTGTGTGTTGCAGTGTGGTCAAAACTTCTCCTTTTTGTCCTCTGTCCTCTCTCCCTCTAAATCCTTTACACACACATGAACACACAGGCCACACCAGTTTAAATCAGTACATTTACATGTTCTTAGAAAAAGTTGATTTATTGTGTTTGAGTCTGACTTAAACTGGACTTTAAAAATATATGAAAACACTTTAGTCCAACTAAAATAGCACACACCTCGATTATGTGATTGAGGATCGATTTAGGCTGCATTCAGACCAAATCAGGTGATCGGGCGAGACGCGCAGGGTTGTCGAGTGTTACTGAATTAACATAATAGGGCCCTTTGTGTGACATCAAGTTGTGTACTCTATTCCTCCCCCAGTCCAAGGGTGGCAGTCACTGGAAGGACTTGAAGCTTGATCAATAATCCTTGCTGTGATCTTTGACCCAGAGCATAAAGTAATAGAAAAAAGCTGGAAAAAATTAGCGTGCATCTAGTTTTCACTAAGAGTAAAGTGTAAATACGAAATGTACAGTGCTGTAAAGTTGTTTATGTTTTCTCCCATTTGACACATACTTGCCAACCTTCCCGATTTTTCTGGGAGACTCCCATTTTTCACTGCCCTCTCCCGGTGTGCTTCCAGTTTCACATTTCTCCTGCAATTCTCCCAATTTATTTTTTTTAGTTTTTTTAGTTTTTAACACAGTAACAGTACAGCATGTATAAGCCTTATGACTTTTAAAGCCTACTGTTTCCATCCGTATAACTATACAAATGTACCAAGCACGTCATGCGTCCCCAAAAGAGTGCTACTAACTTTGAGCCCGCTAGAGAAAAACTCAATTTCAAAGTGATCGTCTTTCCACATGCTCGACGGGAAAATCTGCTGCGCTGATTTCTCCATTGAGCGTCACAGTTGCAGTGATGTGAATCACTTTCGGGAGACTGAAAGCAGTCACTGTGGATGTAACGACGTGTTATTGTCAGTGGTGTGTAACGTTACAGACTCTGCAATGGGACAAGTAACGTATGAAAGCGTATAGGGGATTTAATGTGATTCCATAGTAATGAGTGAAATCATACCAGAGAGGCAGATTAATCTGTTTTGCAGTGTAATTTGTTATTATTACGTTATGTGGTTAAGGATGCTGAAGTAAATGCACCCCTACCCCCCGCCCCATGTTTTGAAATCTCGAGGTTGGCAAGTATGACTGATATGGAACCTGCTTGCCTCTTGCTAACTTGTTTGTAGCTTGTTAGGTCGACTGGAAGAAATCTCAGTAGCAACCAGCTGAACAGGGGCATGTCACCACCTGCAGTAGCGGAATCGCACATACTGTTCATCAATAAATCCATTCTCCCCCGGTTCTTGTATTCTGGGACCAGGCCAAAAGTCCAATTAAAAGGCCTAAAAGGCCGCAGCTCGACTTAACTGTGCACGTAAACGCACTGAATGAGAAGGGAACAGAAGAGCTGACGAAACACTGCAAATTTATCAAGCCTGGCTACTTTACAAGGGTATTATTAGCTCACTAATCCCCGAAAATAAAGGATCAATGAACACTATGACAAGTCATGCTAAACTTCATTTCCTGATTGTTTGCAGTGGCCCACCACGTAGTACATCAATACCAGAAAGGCCATCTTTCTGCAGAGGTCGGTCATTGTTATGATTGCTTTTGAGGTCCTTGAATGGAGGTCAGTGAGCAGCTCTGCATATCGACTCCGCAGGATGTTTGAAAACACGACTTATTGATTCATATTCAGTCGTTTGGTTTATAAAAGTCCAGCGCTGATGGATGGTGGTGGTGCTTGGCTCAAAAACATGTCAGGCTGCCTGATGGATGTTTGGTCTGGGTAACATGTCAGTATTGATAGGCAGGGATGGAGCGATTCTGTGCTAAAACATGCATGCGTATTGATTGGTTGATGCAGATGAACCCTGCATGAGGGTCACAGGGGCCTGGGGGGGGGGGTGAATGTCAAGCAAGGTTGGATCCTGTCATTCTGCAACACGTGTGTTTATGAAAGCTGGAGGCTGTGTCTTTGTGTGTGTGTGAGTGTGTGTGTGAGTGTGTAGCAGTGCTCATAGATCTGCGCTGACAGTCAGAACACACATTATGGTTTGTCTCGTCTTATTTGAGCGTTTCGGCTGTGAGCACAAAATTGGGTAATTTCCTAAAACATTTTCTACCACATACTGTATGAGCTTCCACGCTCAATGCCAAAATTGTGCAGTAAACATACGCAGTAAATGTAATTGCATGGCTATGCATCCTTACGGCACACAGCCATACCAAAATAGATTTGCGGTGAGATTTTGTCCGACAGTTTTGTTCACTGCATTTCAAAAGTGATTTAAATTGAGGCAATAAAAACCATCTGAAGTTGCATTATTCTCATAGTTTATAGATTGTCAGTAAAGTGGTAAGCCTCACAACTTTCCATCTAATGTTTCTCATGTTGCTTATGTTGGCGAAAAGCACAAAAAACAATTGGTAGAATTGGAAATAAAAGATGCTGTCAGAGGAGCTAAATAATGGAGTGGAAAAACAAGCGCGGAGGGAATTCTTATTTAGGAGCTGCACAGAGTGCAGGCATTTCTCTTTGACTTCTGCAGACAGCTGGGATTGTTAACTGATTCATGACCACTCTAAGCTGAACTGGGCAGAAAGGTTGACACTTTCATTTAGTAAAACAAATCATCAGATCTTTAGCTTAAGAAACATGTTTTCATTGCTGCAGGACATGCAGAAAATATGTCAAACTAAGCTCGATAAAATCCATAAAGATATATTCAATCAAACACAGAAATTTGTCTCAATACTGGTGATAAATGCATAAGCAAATAAAAACATGATTTACAAATCTGTACAATGATTTGTAAGTAATTTGTGTTCTTTCAAAAATGCACTACCCAATCCAAAAACAATACAAAAGAAATTTGAAAAACTGTCGTCAATAAATTTGCCGTTGCTCAAATGAAAACCACATGACACAGGAACATTCCATGGAACAAATACTTATATGGATATCGTCTGATAAAAAGATGACAGGCTTCTAAATTTCTCTGTGCATTTTTTCCCACTTTGAAATTCCACATACATGCACTTAAAAGGTATAGAGCCGAGTTTCCCACCAGTACTTAAATGCAACATGTGTTTGTGGATCTGAGGCTGTGAGAAAAAGGCTGAACTTCAGATGGAGTTAAATCTAACATTTGTTCTGGCTGTTATTCCGATTACGTCGTCTATTTCCCTTTTTCTGTTATATATACGTATATATAATCTGCTGAAATAAGTTTGAAAATTTGAAAATGTATGCATTGTGAACACCGTGAATTACCTAAAAATCATCACACGCATTTGTAAATCTTGATTTTATTCATTATGCATGTAACAACCAGGATTGAGATTTGTCATAGTTGAATTGAAAGATTTTAATGATTTTTCTCCCTTATTTGTGACAGTTTAATATAGTTCTCTAATCCTGTAATGGTCTGAAAACAGGGAACACCTGCCTCACCCGTCCATCACTGTCAAGGCCTGAAAATCTCAAGCATGGTGTCGATTTCCTCTGATATTTGTTCAGTAATTGCTAACAGAGTAATCTTTGTTTCTAATGTTACAAATACTGTGTTAGTTTTGTTGCTATATGGCAATTAATCTTATCTGGACAATCCTCCAGACGACGCCCTGTCAGATATGGTCATCTGATCCGGGTGATCTCACAGTCCGCTCTGTCATCGCCTGATAGCAAAGGTTAATTCTCTTTCCAGTGAATACAGTTCCTGTTTGGATAGTGTGCACAATATGCCCTGGTGGTTTGGATAATATTGTGACAGTCTGTGTTGGTGAAAACAGCCCAACTGGACTGAACCGTTCCATCGACCGCACTGATTGTTTTTCTCTTTAACGTCACTTTTGACTCAGAAAACTCGAAATACCTTTGAGTCACACCCTCTCCGTGTGCATATCTGACCTGCAAACATGGACCGTGTCATATTTAATGCATCTGGCCGCCACAGTGAGTTAACCCTTCAGCTCTGCGAGAGAGGGAGATGGTGCAATGTGGTGCACCTCTCTCGTCCTCACACCTGCACCCGCTGTGGAAGAGAAAAGGGAGGGAGAGAGAAAAGCAGCGGTGGATCACATGTCTTCATGGCTGTCCAACAGTAAATTAAAACGAGGAGCAATTTCCTGAGGTCCAATTAGCAGAAAATTGGTCCTGTCTGTTGGAGTGACTCCCCCGGGAGGAGGGAGAGGTGGTGGGAGGAGCAGAGAGAGAGAGAGAAGGTAAACTCTGCACAGACTGTCACATTACAGTGTGTGAACGAGAAATACTGGGACAGTAAACTGTGTTGAATTAATGAGAAAAATATATGGCAGGGGCGATACATGAAGCAAGGTTAAACAAATAAACATGGCTAATACGTGTGAGAAATTTGGCTATAATCTTTTAATGCTGACATTTGCAAATGATGTGAATCCACATTCTAATTTTCAGGTCATTTTTTAAAGATCTCTCATTAGGAAAGCAGCTGAGTCTCCTTATTTGGCTTTAAGCAGCAGCTGTTACAGCCTCTGTTCAGTCCCGTCTGTCCGTCCATCATCACTCATACTGTGTTTTAATCATGCACATATTTTCCCCCTGCTGTTTTAAAGTAATTAAATAAGAATAAAATATTATCATTGTGAAACCTGCTCTTCAAGGCCAACTGTAATCCCTGCACAACTGCCTTGTCTTCCCACTTCATTAAAATAGATATGTGTTAATGTTTCACTGACATTTATGAGTTTTCACTGAGTGTTTGAAAGTTTTACAGAAGCCACACGACCCAGTTTTGTCTGAGGAGGCATAAATTATCATTTTGCCTTTTCACTTTACTTATCCAGACCAAAATGTGAAGTCGGAGTTTTCAGATCCATTCTGGAGAGAGTTTTGTTAAAATAATCCCCCAATTAGCAGAGAATGAAAAAAGAATCAAATTAAAAATCAACAAACATGATTTGTGACAGAGACATTTTGATATGTCTTTTTGAAGTTATTAATCACTGCATATTGAAATAAATGTTTTCCTTTTTTGTGATAATCTTTTAATTAAAAATAAATAAATAACACACCCCACTTAAGCCAATCAGAATTAAGCAGCTGCCGTGAATCGCACTGATAAATCAGAAAGTTGTTGTACCCCTAAAAACCAGCTGCCAACCTTGAGCTAAAATGGAAAACCTTCGGTGGGGGGGGACCACCAGACTGAAGATGACTCAGCTGCAAAAGAGGCACAACCACAATTCAATACTTTTTGTAACGGGATCCCTGCCAGAGGCTAACGCTGTGTGGTTGTCTTTGGCGTAGCAAAGTTGGGGAACCCCTCTTGGAAGTTACATAAATACATATAACACATACATATATGATGCTCTCTGTCCGGGTTTCTTTGAGTGAAGCTCCAAACGTACATCAAACAAAAGGTTGTTAATATTGGAAGAAATACTTGGAGACTTTACTTGGGTTAAAGTAACATGCCACAGTGTAATAATTATACTTTGCTTAATATAAAAGTTCTAAAAGTGAAAGTTTTGAGTGTAAGTTTGGTTTAGTTGTTTTCTTTGTTAGCTTATTTCTTCGACTTTTATAGTTATAGTAGAGTTTTATATAATCATAGACTATTTTCTTATTTTGTAAATATTGGCTATGGATAAAATTTCTTTCTGGATTAGGTGTTCAGGATAATAGTCCACCTCTCTAAACTTTGGGCCATCTACTGACCAAGTTGCCTACCTATTATTTCAGCCCACCTCAGTATAGCTGGCTAGAACTGGTCCTGGTTTTATCGCAAGGAAAATCACAACTTGCCGTGTTTCATGCCACTTACTGTCATTTTAAGGTATAGATTTTGCATGTGTACATACATGCATATTTTATTGCAGCTGTTAAAAAAGAGACTCTTAAGAAAAATGGGCTGCATTACATTGCTATGAAAAAATGTTTTTGCTGTTGGTAATTAGTAGTAGGCTATGTAACCATACTCGCTCACTGGGCACGGCCTATGAGCAAATAGAAAGAGGTGAGAGAGGTGAAAGAATGCAGGAAATTAGCCGTCTAAGTACCATCAGAACTAATGTGAAGCTGGATTTACTTTTACTCTCAGAGCAACAAACACTTCCACTCTTCTTTCAATCCATTTCTACTTCTGTTTAAGGCAAATTCTGGTGTGTTACTGCTCCAATCACACCACGGCCACATAACTAATGAGGCAGAATGTTTGAGTGGAAATCTGCTGAGCTCTAATTTAACCATAATGGAGATTTGAAAACAGAGCCAGCACAGTAATGGATGTGGGCTTTCCGATGAGGTCCAGTGCTTCAGCTAGTAATTCTCCGCATGTGCTGTCCACAATCGATTCCCACACATTTTGCCCTCGGGGGCTTTGGCTGTTGATGACAGTGATGATGGACTTGGGTAGACACAGGACTCACAGAGGGAGGGAACTGGGTCAATGTCAGTCCTGGTTCAGGATCGACTCGTCTCTGCTCGGCGTCACTCGGTGTTAATGAAAGTGCCTGATCGATCCCTGTGCACAATCCCGTCACTGCCACAGAACTCATCAACCAGGCCGTCACATTGACCCCTGATGGAATTATTGTTCTAACTCTGGTAATTAGATAAACATTTATTTGAGCTTTTCTTTCCTCTTGACCTTAAAGATTAAAAAATCTTGGCTTTAATCCTCAACATTAATCTTTCTCTGCAGCTTTTTCCGTAGTAAAACTCATTTTTGGTGGTTTTCAGCACAGAAATTAAAATCCCTCTCTTACAGTTTCATATAATTATGTATGACCTAATCAAAGCAAACTGATGACAGACTGATAACAAACAAAGCTGCTTGGTCACGCCTCTATGTAGCTATATATAATATAATAACAGTATGATAGCACTTTTCCTCAATTTTGGCACCAACTAGCCACTTCAGCCTTTTGTGTGACTACAAAACGCAGGCTTTAAATTATTTGAGCCAATCTTGAGATGGGTCACAGTATAACATGCACTGTTTAGAAAGTCTCATATGTTCTTGCTGTTAGGATTCCTGGTTTTCATCCAGGCAGCCCGAGTTCAACATCCGCTATGAGAACAGTTTCATGTCTTTCACTCAGCGCTCATTACACTGCAAAACGCTCTTCCACTGCAGGATTTAAACTGCATATCAGCTCTGTACAGTCACTACACTGCACTGATTAGACCTCTGTATTGGATATATAAATATGTTGGCGCATTACAATGCATTGTAAGTATGTTCATAATTCATTATAGATGCATCTTTTAAGTAAAGTGTTACTAATGGTACATTTAGCCAATTTCGATCGAACTTGTTTTAAGTTCCACTTAAAGTTCTAAGACTTTTTTCCATATGACCTAAACTGAGGCCGGGTTCACACGTATACAAGTGAAGGATATTTTTTAAATGCTTTTTTTTTCTGCATTTGCAAAAAAATCCCTCCCTAGCAGAGGTGTTTATGAATATCTCTCTGTCCCCACAATAATGCAGAAGAGTTGAAAATACCCTCATGAGCATGCCGGGCCAGTAGGTAGCGATAATGTGTAATCGGTCTGCCACATTAAGCACCATAGAAGAAGATTGTGCACATGCATATTGAGCATCTTCTTGTGCCAGCCGCAATTGCACTCTCTCAAAATTGTCCCACTATCTACTTGTTTGACCGGCCTGGTCCAGAACCTACGTTTGTGGTGTTCTTTAAACTGTGTACAAAGCGGTGAATTAAAAACTGTTTCGCGTAATCCACTCACTCGACTCCATGCGGGGGTATAATGATAAAGTTAAGCTAGGTCAACCGGTTACCCGCGGTCTTGGATTTATGGCGCATGAGCAAAACATATAAATAACAAATGCCATGCAAAAGTTGAGGTAATGACATCAGCATTTCCGAAAACCTCCGTTGCAGCTGTCCCCACGTATACAAACAAAAATTAGTTTTAAATAAAATCTCCACCTTGGAAGGTGTTTCAATGACGTAAAACTCTGTTTGAATGCGGACGGGAGGCCAAAACACAGGGGGAAAAAAGTTTTCAAAAATATGTGTGGACGGGGCCTGAGAATAAAAAGAAATCCTTTTTCGATATGATAAGAAAAATGTTTACTGCTTAATTTTCGGCCTTTTTAGTATTTTTTAAGAATGAACTGTTAGAGCACACCAAAGTTTCAAGAGACAAGAGTAGTTTCTGCTCTGAGGACCTGATTCCCTTTCTGGGGTCATTTATCCTCTTCCTTTAAAATTAAATAAATGATGGCCTGTCCCCGTAATGAATTTCATCTTATCAAAAAATAATCCCTGTCCTCTCTGGACTGAGTTATATGGTCTCCTCGAATCAGAGAGGAGCAAAGAGAAACAATCCACATTTTCACTGACAACTAAAAATAATCGTCACTAAATTTAGTTTTTGTGTGGTGCTAATTATGTATTCCACACAGTTCGAAAACAACAACATTCCTGAAGCTGTGTGTAGTTTGAAAAATGTCTGCAACTCAAGCACTTTTTAATTACAAGAAACTAAAACAGAGTCCAATGAGACATGTCTAAAATAATCCAAAACTAATTATGCACACATTCAACATATTTGTTTAGCCGTATTTAAAGCAGCAGATGTTGTAAAACTGTTTTGTCACAGTGTGAATGTCAGAAAAAACCTTCAGTGAGCATGTGCGTCTGAGGATCCCACAAAGAGACGAGGACACGGTGATCAGCATCGTCTGCTTCCCTGTTGTTTCTTGCTGATAAGATTCAGCTCTGACTGCTCATCCATCTAATTATCTCTCTACCTGCCCGCCTCCGTCCATCGCCACCCTCCTCTATTGTTATTCACTCCAGGCAGGACAAACATGACTCGCTGACCCCTGGCCATTAGAGACCATTAGAGCAGAAAGAAAACTGTGACCCTTTTTACCTGCAGTGCTCAGGGTCACCGAGCGCCACTGTTTCAATGCAACATGTCCATTATATCGTTTGATAAGAGGATAATGGCTGGTTGGTCTTGCCAAGTTTCACAGCCTCGACACGGCTCTGCAAGACAAAAGCAAGAAAATTCCAACTGAAAACTTCCTTCAAACATCTCTGAACGTGAGGACAGAGCTTCTCCTGCTCTCGGGGGTTAATATATAATCACACACTCAAGAGTTTTTCCTAAGATCTTAAAGACACAGAGAGAGCTTGACCTGGATTTTTGTAAAGCTCTAACTCTGGGAGACAGTCGTACTATTCAGGGATATCAAGTCTTATCATCTTCCTTTTTTTTTTCTGCTAAGTAGGATCACTTACTTTCGCAAAAGCTCTGCCTTGTAACAATAGGCCTTATTCTCTTGGTGATTGAGGTGCGGCTTTATGCTATAGCCCTTGATGCATAGGAAGGTAATTTCATGGCTCCTTCCTGCAGACACGAATCAGACACAGCGCTCTATTATAAAGCCCTGGATATGAGGCTCCAAGGTAGGGGATGGAGGTGGAGGGGATATTAAGACTCAGAGTGTATGTGTGAGTGTGTGTTTGGTGGTGGTGGTGGTGGTGGTGGGGTTTAAGCGGCCTGCGCATGATGTATCACGTTGCCGATGGTGTGGCGGCTGCCGTCACATCAAAGAACAAAGGGGTGTTTATGTCAAGCTTGACTGATTTAGTTTTTATTAATGTCTTACCTCCCTTTCTCCCCCACAACCATCAGCCGCCACACATCACTCCACTTTTTCCCCATTATATTAATTCCACACGGTGCTTTAGAGACCACACTGATTTCCTCTGGAGTCGTCCCTTCTGCACACACACACACACACACACACACACTGTGCGGGGTTCCTGCCCGACTTAGCCGGGGCCTCCCTGAAACGTGCCATGTATTCTCCCGGAGTGGATGAAGCGCACAGGCGGACATTCATTCCCACTCGAGTTCCTCTTCCTCCCCCCGAGCCATTTTCACAGTGGAAAAGGTTAAGTGCTTGAAACACCAGCGGTGTTATTTCAGCTGAATCCAGAAGCATTGCATGATATTAAACAGACAAGAGATTACTGTGATGATAACAAACTGTGTGCCAACAGATTATTTGCACATGCGAATGGGATACGCTCTAATTCATGGGATATGTTCTGGAGATAACTTTAAACGGAAATAATAACGGAAATCCTCTAGCTTTTCTTTTCTTAAATATGTCATTGGTGGTACAGTAAAACCATGATGCATGAACAGAGGCAGAGAATGAGAATTCAAAGCATCTTTAAAATCATTGAATCATTTTCAGTTTAATCGGCCTTTGCTCTCAGCTGTCCTCACCCATGAGTGATGGCTCCATGTGCACAGAGCTGTGCTAATCCCTTACGACCACATTGTGTGCAGTATCATCACCCCATGAGGACCATTAGCATCATAGCTGTGGGTGATCAGTTTCTACAGCTCAGGGTCAGCGCTGGGTTTACTTTGAGGCAGCCGGAAGAAAGAAAGACGTGGATCGAAGTGAGTTTTTTTCTTTTGGAGGAGTCAGACAGACAGAGACAGAAGGGGGATTAACTGAAAGATACATTTGACCTGACAAAGCAGAAAAATGTCGTTGAGAGAGAAAGGCCCAACACACAAAAAACTGACAGGCCATTTACTAATTCACCAACTAGTTTCTTATTTCCAAAAAAAGGTCACTGAAATCTCCTGTGCTGCTTCCCAGTTCATCACAACTGTTGTAAAAACATCATACTAATGTAAAGAGTGAAGTACTTTGGCAGCTAATGTGCGCTGTTTTTTGCAGCTGTGAATATCTCTTCCATTTCTGTTGTTTTGTTGCATAATAACACAACGCTGAAATGTTGTACAAATGAACAATTTATGGTTTGCATTATACAATTCAACATTCAAACACAAATAAAACATAAAAATTAACCTTCAGTCACCACACACTCTAAAACCAGTGATTGAACAAATGAAAATTAGAAAGACAAAGTACCACACAAGCTAAAATCAGACAAAATACTGTTATCTGAAATTCAGATAATTTATCATAAAAGGATTTTTTTTTGTGACAAAACTGCATCTGGTTACCCTGTGAAACTGTATTTATGCACAGCAGTTCTTTGAGCTAAATGCTAATGCTAACAACTCTCTCACAATGGCAACATGCTGAAGTTTAGTCAGTATGTCAGCCATGTCAACCATTTAAGTGTGTTAGCATGCTAATGTTTTTGCTAAGTGACACTAAAGTGCAGCTGAAGATAATGAGGGCACCACAGAAAAAGTCAAAAGTTAGTAATACTCATTTTCAGTGTTGGGTAACATTACTTTTAAAGTAACTTATTACATTACAAAATGACCGCCATTAAAAAGTAGCTTGTTACATGACAGCATTTCCCTCTGAGAAAAACAACTTGTTATAGTACTTTTGCGTTACAAGGTAAAATTATTTTGTGATTCCTTGTGCAGCTATGATTATTATAAGCCCTCTGCCTTGTCCTCCCTCTGAAAGAGGGAATTCTTCCTCAAGTCCGCTGCTCTCACTGCGTCCTACCACCTCACTCACTGAGCTGCCGCACACACGCGCAGTGATACAACCGCAGCACGTAGCCAGGTGCCTGCCTGCCTGCCAAAAGATCTTTAAATCAAATCAAGTCACTTTAGTCAGAGAGTCAGAGAAACAGAAAAGGTGCAATTGGTGGCAGATTTTCTTTTCTTGTAGCAAAAAGGTACAGGAATAAACATAAAAGATACTGTACTGAGTACTGACGTTGGGGACCTAACATGAAAGGTTACTTGTTACATCAAAAAAGTAATCCAAGTGACGCATTACTCCCAACACTGTTCCTTGTCAGGGAACTGTGACTATCCATTTAAAACTGCACGATTATTCTTTTAATAGTTGTTTAGATATTTCGTTGTGGACCAGAGCAGGGGATGAGCTGATAAAGAATCATTCTGATTCAGGGCACCATGCTGTTTGCATGTGTAAAAGTGTAATTTAATGACAAATCTAATATTAACATCCTCAGAGAAAGATTAAAAAATGGCACAAAGTCCTTTAAATGTTAATTATTTGTTTTCCATGTGTTTTTTCTTTTAAAGCCTTTGAGTATTTGCATCTTATCATAATGTTTAATTAAACTCGAGATTGTAATTTGTGCCATCATTGACTGCTGCCTGGTCTCATGAATTGAGGTATGAAATTAGTTCTTTCCTCTGCATTCAGCCTAATAGGTTGTGTGCTCAAAGTAAAAACAATTTCTGTGTGTGTGTGTGTGCGGGCGCGTGTGTGTGTGAATGTGTAAATGCTAAAACACATTACTTATAAGTGGCGTCGGAGAGGCTAACATTGTCAAACAAATCCCACAAAGAGAAAGGCAGCCTGTGCTCTCAAACGCGTTACAGTGAAAAAGCTTGAGAGTTAGAGTGTGGCATTCTTTAAACATACGGTGTTTAGGGAGAAGTGGTGTTTTCAAACATATGGAGAGGAGAGCTGGGGGTTGTGTAGCAAAATGCATTACAGAGTCAGAGAGGTTGAGGGAGTGCAACATTTCTAAACACATTATGCTGGAGCGGCGATGGCGTGCTTAAACAGAGTGTTGATGGAGGGCAGATAGAGAGGGGGGTCAAGAGGGTTTCTGTTTTATTTCGGCGAGGTGTGTGTGCTTTGTCTGCCCACTGAGTGCTGACTGAGTTTTGACATTGGCTCAACCTGGGTACACAAACTTACCAGAGCGATTCATTTCACCTAAAGCACATTTGAGAGTTTGTTGGCACACACATAGAACCCATAAATGCACAAATATACACATACATGCACATTTACATGGAAACATGTGTGGATAAAGCCACAAAAATGAAATGCACACCCAGTCAATCTTGTTTTTTTGAACATGAGGCATCCAATAAAACCAGCATGTCGAGTCACTCTGAGAACTCCACTCATGACCCTGACGATAAAGCCTGTCATGGAAGATTAAGCTCAGATGCAGAAAAACACTTGAAGACATGTTCCCCATACTTTACCTTGGCACTGTGTCCAGCCCAATTACCCTTACAAGCAGGCCTCTTTTCACATTGCCAACTCTGAAGCAGCAGGGGCACCTCATCCCTGGCATTTTTCTTCGCCTGGCAACAGAACACCTTAAACAATGCAGAAAAAACGTAAAAAATGCTCTCTTCTACTCTTCTGCCTCTGTGGCAGGTTGAGTCTTTTCAATTAGCCAGGTTGACTTTGCAAGGCTAATTAAGTCCTCATCCTTGATGAGCTGTCTGACTTCTCCTCCAAGCCTCTTACTGGGGGCTTACAGCCCCGCGGGGGCCACCGGCCAGACGGATTGTTGTCCAGCTGGAATGGGATTAGCAGCCCGCCAGGGGCCTGAGGCCCACAGTCCCTGAGCTTTTGTTTGAATCTGAAGTGTCGAGTTGGAAGGGCTGAAGCAGGGAGAGAGGATCGAGGTAATCCCCTCCTCTTCAGGACCGCTTCCCCAAGGAGCGAATCCGCAGTAAACCACTAAATGCTGCAGACCACCAACCACCATCAGAGCCTCTGTTTACCGATCACACCCCAGCAGGTAGAAGACCAAAGATGACTCCCCCGCCCCGACATGAGTTAATGTAGGTTCCGAATGGGATTGTTCACTGGCTTCAATCAAAACATGTTGTTCTCCAGCCAAGCGTAAAATATAAGAATTGTCTGGCAGGATTAGAGGCTTCACACTGTGTAGCAGCAGGTTGTGAAACCCACCTCGTCCACTGGGATTCTGTTTGTCACGCCTTGTACAAGATTATTAATACAATCAACCAACTGCTTGTCTAAGAAAAATGGATATTGACAGAGAGAAAAGCATAATTAGTCCAACCAAACAAAACCTTGAAAACTGGAAAAAAAAAGTCCCTGCACAGTGATTTAAAAAAAAAGGTAAAATTGCTGCAACTTTACACATCATTTATGCAGTGTTGGCTCTCAGTTAATGTATGTTTGAAAGTATCAAAAGTCTCCCAGAGATAAGTAAAAAGAATGACGTAAGAGTCAATAACGCCGACTCTTGGCACTCAAACACACCTGTGATATGCAGGTGTTTGTAGATATGTTCTTCCTGTGCTGTGTATACAGTATGATACCGAGTGTGATGACTCAGAAGGAGGGCATTTTGTCAAAGGATGTGTCGTGTTATGTGATGTAGGTTTTGCCTACATTTTTCCCCTGACGACTGTTATTTTAAAGTAATCCCACATACAGTAAATGAAGACACGTTAATCACAAATAGCTTATCTGTGGAGGCTGAACTTGTCAGGTCGCTAAAATCCTGCAACAAAGAGCACGGTGAGCAGTTTGTTTTAAAAACCTCCACCCTTTTTAAAGGATTAGAGGAGGAAAAAAGCATAATTCTATAAATTGTCAGATTAGTCACAGCAAAGTTCGAACCGGCATGGATTTACTGCTACAGGGTGAAAGAGGTGTTAGTGCAATCCCTATTAGTCAGCAGTTTTGTGTGATTTGTTTTGTTAGTTTTCCCTGGATGAACGATGAATGATCATTTTGTGTTGTTTGCATTTTGGATTAATGGCATCATGGATGCAAATGCACGGTGAGGCTCAGCGAGCCATGTGACCTCCCCTCTCTCACGGTGCACCTGTGCCTGTGAGTCAGCCTCAGCATTGAGCCAATACCACCAGGCTGTCTGTCATCGCAGTGTGACAGAAGCCTGTGAGATTAGAGCCGAATCCACCCAAAACAACCACACTGAGCTGAGGGA
>JAQFJB010000015.1:12505207-12515920 GCA_029874875.1 Naso minor
AATTAACCCCAGTCAGCTAGAAATTAGAATGAAGAATTACACTTAAATCGAAGCTATAGCAAGCAGTTGGTTAGCGTAGCTTAGCATAAAGACTGTAAGCAGGGGGAAACAGCTAGCCTGACTCAGTGCTAACATTAACAAACTCTTGTTTGTTAATCATACACTAAATGGAAGGATAATATTTTACAGTGTTATGATTTTACATTCAAACAGGGTTAAAATACTAGCCCGACTAGGCTAACAAAGTCTGCCTCCCCACACATTGATTTAGTAAGTTAAAACATAGAGATACTCTCAGACCACATCACTTACCAACAGCTGTCTATGGGTATTATGACATTTTTTCCAAAATGAACACAAAAAAAATTACTAAGTTGTTATTAAACTGCTGCTTTAACAAATAAATGTGTGGGTAGGTAGGCGGACTTTGTTAGCCTGGCTAACATTCCCCCCTTGTTTTAATTCGTTATGCTACGGTTAGCTAACAGGCTGCCAGCTCCAGCTTCACATTAACCATACAGAGATCTTCAAGTCTATGTCTCAGCAAGAAAGTGACTTAGCAGAAATGTCAAATGTCAAACTGTTTCTTAAAGCAGATTAGTGAGGAGCAGAAAGAGTCACAGCTTCAACATGAGATTCGGCCTTTTTGAAAAATAGCAGGAAATTCAGTTTTTTTGGAAAAGGCTTGCAGTGTGTGATGCCAGAGTTGATTTGGTGTTGCGCTGGAAAATGTCATCACTCAAGCCTGAACTCAGTGTATCCACTTATGTCTCATATGTGGGACATCATCAAATCATCACCCTGAAATGTCAGAGTGAGTTTAGAAGCCTGAAGAGATACATGTGCTGAAAGATGGGAGGAAAGAAGAATAATGTGTCAGTCTGCCTGTGATGTGATGTGTCTTCTGTGTTTCCAAATCCCCAAGCAAATGTACACTTATTTGTTCAGTGGATATTCAGCGTGTTTATAACAAGGCAAACTCCAGGCTAATCGCTTAAACACATGTGCCCAAATGAACTCCTCCAGGCTGCTAATGACCCTCCTGCATTAACCAATCCCACTGATTAGCGCTCTAATAAACAGTCTCACACCAGTGGGACTATCAACATGTGCTGGAGGGCCAACCCAAATACGCTCAGAAAATTCAAACATATGGATCATTAAAGATCTGAGTTAGGTTTGCCTGATTTGACTTACAGGTGGGATTTCCTTGACGGAGACTCAGTTTCACACAGTTAAGTCTTTTCCAAACCGACTGGAAAGTCCCGGCTTTAAAGGGAATTCCAACAGAGCTTTTCTCTAGTCTTCTTTATTCTCTGTTTTCTATTACTTTTTTTTTAATGAATCCCATGAAGGTTTTTCCCTATTAAAAGAGTCAGCATTGTTTTCATAAAGGATAAAACTTAATTTAAACTTTATGATATGGGGGCGGTTAATGGTAACATGTGCATTCTCTTTCTAAAAAATCCCAAAAGTTTCTCATTCTTTACAAAGCTATAAAAATGCAATGTGAGAGCGGAGAACAGAGACAGATATTTCATACAAATTACTCTAAATAAATGTCTTTTAATTGTTGTGCCAGCTGTAAGTCTCACTAACAAAAAAAACAAAAAAAAACGCATTGTTTTGGGGTTTGATGTTCCTTATCTCATTTCTTTCTTTCTTTCTTTTTTTTCAGAGAGAGTGTAATAACTTTATCCGCGTCCTCCAACCCTACAACCAGACCCATCTGTACGTCTGTGGAACTGGAGCCTTTCATCCCATCTGTGGTTTTCTGGAAATGGGCAAGAGAGCCGAGGTAATGCAATGGATGCATCAATGTTGGTTAAAGAAAATGTGTAGATTTTTCCTACATGTTTAATAAAGTTTATTATATAGACATTATTGGCCTTTACTGGCCTATTGATGATTGGTATATGAAAACAGTTTTTAAAGGTGGAAAAATGCTTAGACTAGTAATTTAAAATGGTGTAATTATGTAGTTTTTCCAATAGAGGGCAGTCAGTTATTTGATAACCAATAAGTTAAGTGTCCACTGTTCAGTGCACAGATGTTTTGAATAAAGTAAGATATCCTGCCTCCATTACATACAATTGTCACAAGTATTTGATAACTACAGAAGCTGAGAGCGACCATGGTTGCTACTATCTTTTTTTAAAAATTCTGTTATTGTGAGATCACAAAATAGACCAAAAATGAAGACTAGCCCTAACCCTGTAGAAGGAAGTTTTATATCCAATCACAGTAATTATGTTAACAGATAAATCTGTTATCGTCTTAGCCAGTCTTGATTAAAAATCCGGAGTCTGTTAGGTCTGAGACAGGGACAAGACCAAGTCAAGATGCGTTTGGTTCCAAGACGAGACTAAGACCCTAAAAAAGTGGTCTCGAGACCAAGATTGATCCCAAATTCTACACTGGTTACAAGTATTTGATAACCACATTCAGCAGACATTTTATGTATATGTATAATACTGGTCAATATATCGGATATCGGAATTTTCTTGCTCCCTTAGATTGGTATCGACACTTGGCCGCAAAAATCCCACATCAGTCGATCGGTCTGGCCTTAGATTTTATTCATGCAAAAGGAAATTTAATCTACGCCAAACATTCATAATGAGTTGTGACATGTGGCAGCAATGCTGTAGTAAAGTAATGAGTGAAAGCTCAATACTGTTTCACCTTAAATTTGTGCACAGCCATCACACAGGCTACACACACACACACACACACACACATTTTTCTGTCGAGCACAGCAGTAATCTTTCCCTGCATTGATTATCTTGTTATCAATTTTTTCTTTTTTGTAAATATTTTTAAAAAAGGGGTCACTACACGGTTCGGAAAAGGAACAAGCTCTCCCCAACATAAAAGTTTAATCAGTCATCGTGATAAAGGTCTGCAGGTTAATCAGTGTAGCAGCACGGGTCTGCAGTCCCACAGTGAGGAGGGGGGGTGTCTCTTTGCACTGTGCAGATCTGAAGCACAGAAAGCACTGCAAGAGTTCACTTCAGTTTGAAGCAGTTGTTGTCAGTAATTAATTTGAGGAAAACTGAGCTGGTTTCTCTTTAGTCACTTCTCTTTTAATAGAGCGTCTGAGGGTGAGCTGCATTTTTGCTGCCTAATCCTACTTTATTACCAATTATTCCATTTTGTTGCTCAGTAACAGCAAATATTGTTGATCTGTAACCAAAGCAGAACAAGTCATTAATGTAAAAACATCTCATTGCTCATGTCCGGTCTGAAGTTGTGGTGTATAATGCTGTAATGAGAGTTTGTTGTAATTTGAAACACAGGCAACGTACCTTTAGCCGGCGCAATCCAGCTTCCACTGGCCTCTTTTTGAACTTTAACCCTTTCTGCCACAGGACAACATCTTCCGACTGGCCTCACATTTCGAGAACGGCCGCGGGAAAAGCCCCTACGACCCCAAAATGCTCTCTGCCTCACTTCTGATCGGTGAGTTTGATCTCTGCCTTGATTAGTTCCAGGAAGCGCGCATTCGATTCAGAGCCGCTCATTTGTTCCTAACGACACTTTTCTCACTGGCAGATGGAGAGCTCTACTCTGGCACATCTGCTGATTTCATGGGAAGAGATTTTGCTATTTTCCGTACCCTGGGAGATCATCATCCAATCAGGACAGAACAGCATGATTCAAGATGGCTGAATGGTAAAGAAACTTCAAAATTAGCATGTGAAAAATGTCCAAAAAATGAATTTCACTCCTGAAGGAAGGAGGGAGTTTTCTTGAAAAAGTTGATCTGTTTTGTTGTTGTTTGTTCTCATAAAAAATCATAATGTTTCTTACTGGGTCTGACTCTGTAATCTGCTCTAAATATGTTGCCATATCTCTTTTATTTATTTATTTTTACATCTGCAAGCTTACGGTGGAAGCTAGTAACATTCCAGCTGCAAAACAAAGATAACATACATGTCCAAACCTCAGAAATTCCAAAAAACCCTTTAATATTCAAGTAAAATTGGACACTGGCGGTTTGCATAAACCTCAAATGTTCAATGTAAGGTGGAAGTAAACTCTCGCTATTGACCAGTTTTAGGGAAACAACACCACTGAGCTTTTCAGCACACTTTGAAGCATTAAATTCTCTCTCGAGCCCCAAGTCTCCAATCATTTCCATTCATGTGCAGACATCAGATATCAGAGCCCATTCACAAAGTCACTGGATTTGCCTGTGCTGGTAAGATTAGCGCAACACTGAGGGTTATTGACTGTTCAGTCTGTCTGGCTATCTTTCGGCACCGCCGAGGACTTAGGGAGCCACAAAAGGTCAGTTTGAACCTTTCCCTCAAGCTGTGCCATCCTTTTTCCCCCCTCTTTCCCACAGAACTAATCCACTCTCAGCTGTTTTCCTGTAGTGGAGTCAAATTCCGCTCAGTACCCCCTCAACCAGCTCCCCTCCCTTTCTTCCCTCATTTCCCCCAGCACCATCGAAAATCACAAACACTGCTCTCTGCGGTGCTGATGACTGTGACATATTAATAAAGAACGATTTTAAAGGAGAAGTCATTGTCGCCGCGTTAATCCCCATCGATCTTTCACCTTGTTCAAACAAATACGCCGGGGGATTGTATCCATTCTGCCTGGCAAAATCCAGCTCCTTCTCCACAAAGGGGGGATTGTAATTGCATGGATTACTGGGGTAGGGATATTCTATTGAGCCTTTATCAACAAGGTTACATGGTACTCAAATGGAACAAAAGAGAAACTTGGGAATGAATCCTTAATGGCAGTCGATTCTAAAAGGGATTTCGGGTTAAATGGTAGTTTTGGCTTTGCAGATCTTAATGCATGCAATTTATTTAAACATCTCCTCACCCTTTAATGCCCTCACAGTCATTGAGGTTGGATTAAACCTCTGCTGCATAAAGTGGCCTTTTGTTGGGAGTGAAATGTGTGACCTCAGTGGTTGGCGTCACTGGCAGGAGTCTGTTTTTGTATGCGAGCACACGCAGCATTGAATTTATGAATGTGTAGATTTAATGGCGTATAGAATAGAGGTATGAAGCGTGTGTGGGGTATTCATGATTCATACCAGGGGTCTTGCACCCACACAGCGCTTATAAATCTGCTTCCTACTTTGGCCACACTTGTCTTTTTCACAGCTACTCTATATCCTTAACCGCCATGGAGGCGTAACATGGCACTGCTTGTTTCTCTCAAGCCGACCCCCCAAGCTCTTAGGCCCAGGCTCGTTTTACGTGAGACGACGCCTCAGTGACTGCGGCTGCCTTCCCTCGGTCCCCTCTGCCCCCTTCAAGTCCAGAGATATCCCAGCCCCGAGGCCTCAGCCTCGCCCGCTTTACTTTTGATTTCCTCTCGCGCCTTGAGTCGAAATAAATTTATTCACGTGCTCCCCGGACAATCAGAGCCATGTGTGTTTGTGAGGATGTGGTCTAGAGACGGGGGTTATGTGGGATTTGGACTTGGAGTGCTCACTTGGGGTAAAGTCAGATACTGTAACAACAGGGTGTGAAGTGAATGGCTGTTATTACTGAGCCGTGACTGGAGAATATCACGGGGGATTGGCTTCAGAGGTGTAAAATAGGGGTGAGAGGATTTGCTGTTGGGGCAGAGACTTGATCATAAAAAGGACGTTTGTGAAAGGGTGTGTTTGATTCTAATGTGTGCATATTTCACTGCGTACAATGTTGTTTCTTTGCTTTACTTCTTTTCTTTTGGTTTCTCCCTTTAGACCCCAGGTTCATCGGCGTAAGCTTGATCCCAGAGAGTGACAACCCTGAAGACGACAAGATCTTCCTGTTTTTCAAGGAGAATGCCATGGACGGAGAGCACACAGGCAAGGCCACCATCGCCAGGATAGGACAACTGTGTAAGGTAACAACACACACACACACACACGCAAACAAATAGCTGTTTATTTGTGTCAGTGTCTGCAGAATGTATTACGTTTTTTGTTTGTAATACAGAACGACATGGGAGGTCACAGGAGTCTAGTGAACAAGTGGACCACCTTCCTCAAGGCTCGGCTGGTGTGTTCCGTTCCCGGGGTCAACGGAATCGATACACACTTTGATGAGCTACGTGAGTGTGTTTTCTGCATTTGTATGTGAAGAAAAGTTGACCTCATTGACTCAGGTCTCACCTTCAGCGCCTCTTGCTTTGCGTTTTCAGAGGACGTCTTCCTCATGAGCTCCAAGGACCCGAAGAATCCCGTCATCTACGCCATATTCACCACATCCAGGTACAGAACTGTCTAGATCTTTTCACTGTGAACTCCTAAACGCCTTGACAGACGCTGGTATTGTCATATTTGTTTTGTCTTTTGTTGCTAGGAGATCAGAGGGAGCTGATGTATGTTGAGTGGGCAGCAGTCCTGCACAAGTTATTTCCTCTGTATTTGAAAAACACACGCTTCATATTTCCTTTCAAGAATCCTTCCTCTTCACATCCTTTATTCCCGTTATCTGTAATTTCCTAACCGCTTAAAGTGACACAACAGCATGCGAGCAACTGAGTGTGCCCCCGCCAAATTCCCAGACAGCACCCCCAGCCCTTAATCCACTTACAGGTGTCTTATGGTTGCGTTCCCCGCCCAGTGTCTCGTATTGGAGATTGCTTTTAGCCGATTCCCCCGCTCCCCTGCTACCTGTGCCCCCTTTTTCATTGAAACGTTGGCACAGGCTTGTAGGGAAATCAGATTATGGAGCAGGAGGGAGCAGGAGAAACACGATATTCACTCAGCGGGAACACACGCCTCTCCCCCCCAGCCGCCGCCCCAGCTTTGAATGGGGTTTTCAGAGGCCGGGTGTGGCTCTATTGAAGCATGCAGAGAGGTGAAGGCACGGGGCAAAAGCAGATAAGCGAGTTGAAATGTCACAGATGGTGGCACTTATCATGATGATGATGATGAATTTGCATTTTGGGAAGGAGGAGGCGGGTATTTTGTGTCCAGTAGTGTCTCTGACTGGCTTTGAAAAGAGGACAAACACTTCACCATCAATCACCGCTAATGATAAGACGGCTGAATGGAACGGCAGCACAAGCTAACGCATACTGACAGGCGCCTTGCATCACCGGGCCCATATGGCTTCTCTCAGCTCTCTGGAATGTATTCAAAGCAAGAGGTCGGTGCATGGTGGTGGGTGTGCACCAACATACCCGCATGTGTGCCTCACACACACACACACACACACACACACATGCATGCTTAAAAATTCAATTATGGGGCATTGAGGAATTAGAGTGGTTTAATTGGTTTTCTAAGTGGCCGGTTTGCAGAGATGAATAGAGGCGAGATTCAGAGGGACCGGCTTTTAATATCACTGCTTAATGAGGCACAAAGAAGCTGCCTCTGACAGATCAATGTTTGATTGTGCCCCCTGTTTGTGTGTGTATGTGCATTTTCGCAGGGTCGGCTGAATTTGTGAGCCGCATGTATCTGTGCAAACACATGTTCGCCTCCCTTCTTAGGCACAGATATTGGAGAGTCTCTTTTTTTGCCCCCGGAGTTAATTGAATTTCTTTGTAATTAACATTTTCAAATGCTAATCCATTCATCTTCCACGCTTTAGCGAGTACTGTCGGCTGCATGCATGCCAGCCACATCCCTAATTAGTCATACAACTTCCCATTGCAGTCGGCGAGACAAAGGACGTCTCGAAGCTTATTGAAGCATTTGGTTCCTGCAAATGCAAAAACACTCGCTGTCCAAATTCAAATCTGCCATCTGTAAAAAGTGATAAAATGATGAATGATGCGTGTCTAACCTACAAGCTAATAATTACAGGAAAATCCTGCAACAGATCCGCTCATAAGTGGTCAGAGGTTAATGGAATTGATGGTTCTCGGAGACTTAAACCAGATCACTTTGTCACAGTCTCCACATGAATATTTGAGTAACTCTTTTGGAATATTCATATCATGGAATATTCCTATGAAACTCTCCACTTCAGTGAGTCACCGCTCAGATTGCTGTCTTCTGGACGACCTGTGACAGAGCATGAACAAAAAGAAAAATCCACATCATCTCCCCTCTTTTTTTTATTTTTTGCATGATTGATTGACCTTGCCTGCTTTGGGCCTCGTCTGGCGAGCAAAAAGCGAAACCCACCCATTTGGCTCGAGCAAGCGCTCGCAAAATATCTGAGGGGATTTCAGATTTGCTCTGAAGCTCTGAAGCAGGTCTCCTGTGTTGTTGGTGGAGTGCCCAAATTCCTGTCTGTTCTCAAGAGGCTGGAAGCAATCAGAGTGAAGTTCCAATCTGTCATTCCTGTACTTAGGTAATAACAACCTTGCTCCCCTCCGTCTTTGTGCGATGAAGGGTCATTTTGTTGTCTGTCCTCGCTATTTCACAAGCTCCTAATTCCTGTCTTGTGACTGATCACTTATGAATCCCTTTTGTTTGTCTCTGTCATCTTTCTTCATTTTGCTGTCCTCTCGCTCTCTTCCTCTCTTTTTCTCTTTCCTCTCTCACCTCTTTTCTCTCTCTCCTCCACAGTAACATCTTTAAAGGCTCGGCAGTGTGTATGTACAACATGGCAGACATCAGGAGGGTTTTCCTGGGGCCCTACGCCCACAGAGACGGACCCAACTACCAGTGGGTGCCTTTCCAGGGGAGGGTGCCTTATCCCCGCCCTGGCACAGTGAGTCTCCACAAAAACAAATTTTCACAAATGCAGTGAATTTACAAATTAGATGAAGAAACCATAAACAACTTGCTGTCAGTTATCTCAGACTGACCTGCCTTCTGTTCTTGGTCTGATTCTCAGTGCCCCAGTAAGACATTCGGAGGATTCGACTCCACCAAAGATCTCCCCGATGATGTCATCACCTTTGCCAGGGGTCACCCCGCCATGTATAACCCAGTGCATCCAGTAGGTGGCCGTCCCATCATGGTGCGGACAGACGTGGACTACCAGTTCTCCCAGCTGGTGGTGGACAGAGTGGAAGCTGAGGACGGACAGTATGATGTCATGTTCATTGGGACAGGTACACACATTTTTTTTTTGTCGTTTGCTGTGTTCTTTAAAGCTAAATTTCACCACAAAACAAATTTTTGTGTATCGGTTACTTGCCCTTAGTTGTCTTAAATTGAAGAATATGTCTTTTCTTTCCAGCAATCCTCTAGGGTAAACAGATTTTTTTCAAAAATGTGAGCTGCTCACTTTAACTGCTTTTGCTGGCAGCCTATTGAGATACAGTTTCAAAACATTAAAACCATTTAAAAACATCCATCTGAAACTTTCAGCAGCTCTGTGTGGTATAATCCAAGTCTTCTTTATTGTGTTCTAAGTATCAGATGTGTGGTTTTCTTTAAGCCAGAAGATGAATATAATTACTTTTCCCTTTGTGCCAAAATGTCCCTGAAATATTTTCTATTTTTGTAATCTTGTGTGATAAACTGTTTAATGTAGCATGTTTGCTAAAAAGTTCAAACAGTAAAACTTGAGGAAAATCTTTATTTTCAGTACACATAAAACACATTCTGACTTAAAGTAGTTGTAATGAAAGTAATAAAGATTTTTCATAGACGATTTAAACAGATTTCGATGCACACGCTGCATGTGACCCTCTGTATTCTTTCAGACATGGGCACGGTGCTGAAGGTGGTGATGATCCCCAGAGAGAGCTGGCACGACCTGGAGGAGGTGGTGCTGGAGGAGATGACTGTCTTTAGGGTACGACGCACAAAATTGAGTATTAAAAACAATTTATGAAGCTGCTGCCTGTAAAAATACACACGATGCCTGTAGATGTTTCAGTAAAGCAGCTGTACTGTGTTTGCTTTGCGCAGGAGCCGACTCCCATTACTGCTATGGAGCTGTCCACCAAGCAGGTAAAGACTTGTTTTCACACATAATAATCACTTATCCAAAAGTTCAAGCTACACAAAAAAGTGAGAACCTCGGGGCCTTAAAGCAAACACAGATATCCAAAAACAACACTGCTATCCACCATCTTTCGACTCGAACCTTTTCAACTGAGCCACGCAGGCATATAACATTTTTACGCCCTTGCTCTTTTCTCCTCGCTCCCACAGCAACAGCTGTACCTTGGCTCGGCCCTGGGTGTATCGCAGATGTCTTTACACCGTTGTGAGGTGTATGGGAAAGCTTGCGCTGAGTGCTGCCTGGCCCGAGACCCGTATTGTGCCTGGGACGGCACCGAGTGCTCCAGATACTTTCCTACCGCCAAGAGGTAGGAGCACACACACACCGAACCAATCTTTGACCTTTGTTTATCCTCGAAGGGTTTGCTTTGCCTGTGTGTTTCCTCTCAGCAACATCCTGCCTTTGTGCTAATGTTGTCACACACATCGCACCTGGGACTTATCATCAGTGCACCTGCAGTCCAGGCATTGACTATTTGGCCTCTTTGTCACTCTGCTGCTCACATATCAAAGAGCTGAGTGTCAGATCTCTTTAACAGCTGACACATACTGCTAATTTCCATTCACCCTCATGCAGCTCACCTGTGCATCTGCCTTTGTAATTTTGATTTTTCTACTTCAAAGTTGAAATCCTCTTTCATATCACGTTTATGTTGTTTACCAACCCATGAATAAGTGTCAGACCCTGACCACGTGATGTAGTGAGTGTGTGTGTGTTTGTCTGAGCCTCACATACATTGCATTATATTTACATTTGTTAACAACTTTGCAGATATGGTGTGTACTCCATATTTTTTATAAACTCAGTTCATGCAGTAATACGTGCAAAGTATAGG
>JAQFJB010000015.1:12741021-12758770 GCA_029874875.1 Naso minor
TATAGAACTTGGCCTACATAAATTGCAAAATCACACATAAATCACAAAAGTTCACATGAGGTGAGATGAGCATTAATACACACAACTATTACACAACTATTACTACTTAACCTGTTTCAACACCCGATGGCGCTGTGGGACACGCTCTGCCTCGCACTTAACCCTACACAAAGCAGCCGAAATACGAGCAAGGAGATTTCCACAACACAAATGTGATTTGCTACTACAAAGTAAAGACAAACATGCTTTTATAGAAAGATGTGTGATTTCCTGCACGAGTCAGACACATCTCATTGGGATGACATCCCTAGTTAGATCTACTTCTAAAAGTCATTCACTACCACGACAATGATGATCGCGAGACCCTGGCTGAGTCAGAGAGAGAACTTTTTTTACAGGGCAACATGTTATACACACTTGTTATGCTATCAACAGAAAAGGGATTAATTCATGGATTGGTGGAATTTGAAAGAAACTTTATTGACAAGATTGTCCTGAAAGGTGACCCTGTATCTTTTAAAAGTGACAGTCGTCGCTGGTTGCATTAGCCTACATGCTGCTTGATGATTGTGTTTTCAGATGGGTGGTTCCATTATCAAGTGGGCCACACAGAGATTTTTTAAATGTAGGCTACATGCTGCAGTGGTAGATAGCCTTGACACCACGGCCGGTCACAACTAGCAGGTTTTTTTTTTGTTAATAGTCTTGATTTTTTCACATTGTGGGGGCTGTCTGCCCATTGGCGGGCCGGTCTTTTAAATAGACGAACTGCAATGAGACACGGCAACCAGCATATATACATTTTTTTCACATTGCAATGGCTGTATGGTCTACTAGGTGGACCGGCCCATCTGGCATTTGCCAGATTTTACAAATTACCAGTCCAAGTCTGAGACGCAGTAATCTCTCTGTGTCATGAGTGAATTGGTGAAATGGTTGAGATGATATGGCGGGAAAGTTGATCTAGAAATGAATAAAATATCTGGAGTGTAACAAAGAACCATAAGTTGCAGCTGGATCAAAACCACTAAGACATTTCCATAATGTACCAACAGAAAATATCTCCAGTAGTCAGAATAAGAGCCAGCATTGAACTGTTTTGTGTAAATTCTGCATTATTTCTGTGATTTTAATGCATATGTAGGCTACACATTCTTTCCTTCTTTACGCAATTCCAACGGAGGAGATCAAATCTGGAGCCCTTGTCACAGCTGATACATGTTTGCTGGTTGTTTTGAGATTGAATTGAAAAAATGTGAACCTGACCTTGAAGATTTAACACACTGACTATTTTTTCAGGTTCATAGATTGAAGATTTGGCCTATAAAATGTCAGAAAATACTTAATATTGCACATCACAGTTTCCTAGAGCCCATGGAGGTGTACTAAAAGTTGCTTGGCTGTTCAGCTAACAGCTACATTTAACTTACAACATAAAATATCAAAAAAGCAGACAACCATCACTTTAGGGATGCAGGGTCCAGCTAATGTTTAATTTCTTGTTTTCACTTATAAAACAAAAAAATGCATCAACAAAGACTAACAGAAAATAAGATTGCTGTTTGTGTCTGTGTACGTGATGCCTCTTGTAACTGTACAACACATCTATACAACAAAATGTATGCACTGTATAAATATACATACTAAAATCATGTACTGTATTCTCATAAGCTGTGTTTGAGCATGTTGTGTGAGTACTTAGATGTCTGTGGGTGGACATGTATTTATTTAAATGACGGGGGTAAATGGGCCTGAAACCTGTTTCCATGGCCACTGCATAAGCAGAAACTAGTACATGTCTGAGGAGACGGTTTCAACCCAGGAGATTATGAAACCAGTATTATTGTGGACTCTGTTACGTAAAAGTTCATCAAGAACACGGTTACTGCAGAGACTAACGACTGCAGCCTGTTGGGCAAAAATTTACTGCAAAACACATATTTAGATTTGATTTAAAAAACTTGACTGAGCTTGCAGACAATTTAAAGTGGCACTCAACATTTATACAAATTCTCTGTTTGAAACCGTTTTAACTGATGATTTACTATTCTTATTATTTTAATGTGTATTGTATAAATCTGAGCGTTTTGTTTTGCTGAAACTTTGTGTTGCTGCCATTCTTGGTCAGGTCTCCCTTTGAAAAGAGACCTGGACTTACCTGGCTAAACAAAGGTTAAATTAAAAAAATAAAATAAAATAAAAAAACTTTCCCACACATTTATTTGTTGCTGAAGAACCCCACAATATTAATATTGCCCACCAAATACTGACATTCTATTTTAGAGTTTTGCAGTTGGAAGCTGTTGCTCACTGATGAACACAACTTTGTTTGAAAGAAACAGGGATGAATATTAATTCATTCATTAACCATTACCGCTTATCCTTGGAAGGGTCGCGAGGGGACTGGAGCCAATGCCAGCTCACGTTGGGCAAGGACAGGTTACTCCCTGGACAAGTCGCCCAGCTGACGACCAACTGCCCAGTGTCGAGTAATATCACACTGAATTACTTTCAAATGGCAATACAGATATTAGGGAGCAAGAAAAATCTGATATCTGATGTACCTGTCGATATTTTACATAATATCGACTGAATATAGTTCTAACATACTTGTGATAAAGATATATCTTACATTTAAGCAAACGTTCTTCCACACATCAGTGCACCGAAAGATAAACATTTCACTTGTAAGTCTTTTTAGTAATTTTTTCCAACATCGCCACATATCAAAAAACAAATACACCAACACCGATTTGTCTGCTTCAGGCCAATAACTGCAAACATATTGATCAGGCCCAAACTTGCACACACATCTATTTCTGGATTTGCCAAGCATGAGTTCCCCCCTCACTCCATTGACTTTGAGACAAGGGAACTAAAAATGCAATGCTAACTCACACAAACACGGATTGAGCCAGCCAGGGTTGAGTTCATCGCATACCTCATAAACCAGTCCCATCAACTTGCAGAGTAGGGATACAGAGAAACAAAGGAGAAGCTACTTCTTGGTATACTGCAAGCTGAGTTTTATTATTTCCAAAACAAAGGAAGAGATGTTTTGAAAGGAGAAATGTATGAAGTCAAATCAGGGAGCAGAGCTGTGTGTGCAGTGGCCTTTCTCCACTGCACTGTTTTGTTAAAATAATAAAGAGAAAAAACAAAAAAACCCAGACGAAACGATCGATCAAGTAAAAGATTCACCCCTTTTTATTTTAATAATATAGTTTGTAGAAATTTGTAGTAGAAATCAGAAAGTATCTGCATCTTCTCCCCTCTCATTTGTCAAAGGCTAAAGAAACAGAGACAGAAATCCAGAGGGGAGAAGTCGCTCCCTATGTGCTGCGATCCCGACTCTGCTGAAATGCCAAATTCCTGAAGATGTTTGGAATAGTTTTCCGGTGGATAAAGTTGCCCCTAGCCGGACCGGGTTTGGATGTGATATCTTTGGTTGGGCTGGAGTAAACAAATTCACCAGAAACAGAACTTTATTGTTTAGTTTCGAGGCAAAGATGTATTCATAAACATGATCAGTCTCCAGCTTTTTGCTTACAACAACCTGTGACATTGTGTAAAAGTTAAGTAGCCGCATGTTGTTGTGGTTGTCCCTATGTGCAAGAATGTGGGGCACCAGTGTTATGAATACACAAAAAGTTTCCCCGAGAGGAGGGGGCAGCGCTACTGTTTTTGATCATCTGTCTCTAGGTTAAACATGACACATTCTTCTGGGGATTAATATCTCCCTCCCTCCTTCCTGCCTCCAGTTTTCTGCATCTCACTCTCTTTAGCAGTTTTTTCCTGAGCCTTCTTTCTTGCGATCAAACTCAGAATTACACTCTTGATGTCTTTTTCTTTCGTTGCAAGACACTGACTCAAGTGAGGACACAGATGTGAATGTAACAACAGCCTGCATCCAGGGAAAGGGCGCAGAGTATCGAGGCACAATGAATGTGACTCCTGAGGGTGTGACATGTCAGCGCTGGGACTCCCAGTTCCCCCACAACCACTCCTTTTTTCCACAGAACTTTAAATGCAAGTGAGTAATGTTTGTTTCACGGCTCCGGGCAGCTTGGATTAAATTCCTCTGGCTTTGTTGAAGTGGTGATTTCTTCATTTTATGCATTTGACTGTTGAGGTTCCAAAAAAAAAAAAGATAAACAAGCAGCATAAAAATGATTACTGTGCTGTCAAAAAAAATGCAGTCAGCAGCACTATCATTTAAATTGTAGTTTGTGTTTGTGTTTTAGAGACCTCAGAGAGAACTACTGTCGCAACCCTGACGGTGCAGATTACCCATGGTGCTTCACTACAGACCCTAACCAGAGGATAGCCAACTGCACCCACATCCCCAGGTGTGATGCTGAGGCCACACAAAAAATAGGTAAATTACTATACTACATCAACATCTTGGAAATATGCTAGATAATTTTCTTGCAGAGGATTAGATGAGAAAATATCCAGCACTGTCGTGTCTGTACAGTAAATTTGTAACGAGCTGGCAGCTGGTTGGCATAGCCCAGCACAACAACTGAAAAAGGTAGAAACAGCTAGCTTAGCACTTTCCTAAAATAAAAAATAAAAAACAATGAAACTTTGAACTGCAGTGAAAGCTTACTTATTAAACCTATTTTCCTTTTTATCCTCACAGCAACAGACGTGTGAAAACAACTTGTGGTTAAACAGAAAGTTGTTTTGCAATTTCTTGGGACATTGACAAGGTGCAGTTAAGCAAAAATTTAGTCACATTTATTTTTTTTCAAGCCCAGCCAGGAAGTATTTTGGCACTTAACCTTTTAAACCACACCTCGCTGATTTCCCTTTCTGAATTTTTACGGTAGTAAACAAGATATGATGTGTTGATTTGTGACCTTTCGGGTTGCTGTCAGTCTGATTTTGTTATGTTTGGACATGTTTGCTATGTTTGCTTTTGTGTGCTTGCAGTGTTTATGCTAAGCTAAGACGGCTGCTTCAGCAGTACACCATACAGTTGCAAATTTCCTCATCAACCTCTCAGCAAGAAAGCTATTAAGCATATTTCCAAATATGTCAGTCTGTTGTTTTTAGGGCCCAACCGATAAGGGATTTTTAGGGCCTATGCCGATACCAATATTAGGGAGTCAGGAAATTCTGATATCCAATCTTTCAGCTGATATTCTAATATTCTGAATGTGGTTAGGGATATGGACCACCTCTGCTGGACAAACCATGTGTAAACCTAATTTAAAATTACTTGTCCAAGCATTTTTTCCAGCCTTACAAAACAGTCTTAATACCAGCACTTATTGAAGAACATATACACCAATATATCTGCAATAAGTCGATATCAGTCGGGCCCTAATTCCTTTAATACTACTAGAGTGTGTAAAGTGAACCAGACTTCAAAAGAAGGAAAAGTTCCATGCTTTTTCTTGAATAATGTGATTAGAAACTACAGACCTGCAAATTTTTAATAAGCCGAGTCATGTTTTTGGGAAGTGGAATTACGCAGACACTTTCTATATTGCCCCAGTGGGACTGGGCCACTTGGCAGGACGCTGCCCAATGAAATCCATTTCACGGAAGAACAAAAACTCCAGACTTTGGCAGTCATGTTCGCTGTCATTTCCATGTTTCTGTGCTTTACATTTTAGATGACCACACGGGAAGCTGCAGCCAATCTGTTACTTACTATAATGTCTCCTCTGATTCTGTTTAAGAGCAGACATACTAAGGTTTAATTTTTTGGTTGTATTTGAGAACCACCAGTTACACAGGGGCCCTTGACATTAAATTGGTCCAAACCACAAAAACAAGCCAAAAATTTGAACTCGATCATGTGTACATCGATGAAAAAGACAGCCAGCGCCCAACTCACATATGCAGTTCCTTGAGTGTGACCACTTGCTTGCATTTAAGTGTCTGAGAAAGTGCTGATAGCAGTATTTCCTCTTCTCCCTGGACTGTTTAACAAGATGGTCTAAAATTACTTCATCCTGTCATTCCTCAGAGTGTTATGAAGGTAACGGAGAGACATATCGGGACACTTTATCTATAACTCGATCGGGGATTCCCTGTGCAGACTGGTCTCATCACATAACCAGGTAATTAGTCTTTTTTTGGCATATAAATGTGTTGTTTGCCCCTTCTGTTTACTCTCAATCAAGCTTAAGCTGTAGTGAGTAACAATAGAAATATTTCCGAGAGAGGCTGACGTTCTTTTTAGCTCTCTTGATGAGTGTTTGTTGACAACTTGGCTGCCGTTGCCTTGTGAAATTCCCTTTCATGAATGAAGCCAAGCAGTGAAAACAAACAGCGAGAGGAAATCAGGGGTTCCTCAGGGGTCAATACCAGGCCCAATTATTATTCATCTAACTGACGAGAGGAAACCCTGCTGTGCTCTCCAAGTGATCCAACCTGACGGAAAGGTTGCCCACTCCAGGGGCTGTTGCTCCATGCTTAAGTCAGGCTGTTGGAATTACTTAATTTACAGGAATTTTAAAAGCCAAAATGGCACAGACAGATGGACATGTTCCAGAACCGACCCCTGACCCCAGGAAGTGCTTTCTGACGAAAGTAGATCAAAGCCAATCAGCTCCCTCATGTAGACTGCAGCCAGAGAGTCTACCCCTGCTCAAGGTCAAGGGTCACTCCAGGAAAAACTGCTGAGAGCTACAGCTTGTTTAACATTCTCCTGGGAAGTGGAATTATCTTCACCCCCTGACAAATTGTTGCCCATCACTTGCTATTATTTCAGCTTTTGTGTGTGTACAGACTCCTATGTAGTCATTTCCTTTCAGTTATATTTTAGATATCCAAGCTACATTTCATTCTCTCAGAGCCAAGAGCGGCATTCAAAAAGGAACACAATTAGATGAGAATTCCTCCAAATCGGAAGCACAACCAAATTGTTCTATAGGCTCCTGCTGGTCTGAGTCCGGCTGAATGTTTAGAGTGCATACTTTCATACTCCCATGAGCACTCTTCACTGAACTCTGAGTTTCCTTGTACAGGCTATGTGCACAGAATGAGGAGAATTCATCGTACAATAAGAAAGCCAGACTTTCCAGGCATACTATGGTTACAGTGAGTGTGTGTTTGTGTGTTACAATATGTACATAATCCTATGTTTTTAGAGTGTGAGGGTGTGCATCGGTTTTTATGAGGCGTGGCCCAGTGTTTGTTCTGATACACTGTGTGCAAATTAACAAATGGAATATGTGACACTGTACTTGTGTGTTTTACAGTGGGGACTCTCACTCTACAGAATCCCATGTCGGATTAGAAAATAACTACTGCAGGAATCCAGACCGGGACAAACATGGCCCTTGGTGTTACACTAATCCAAATAACCGTTTGGTGTGGGACTACTGCAGACTGAAGCACTGTGAGTGCCTTAAATCACTCTGTCTCTTCTCCATAACAATAGAAACATCTGTGTTATGTCAGCCATAAATATTAGCATGTCCTTAGTTCGCCATTGTTAAAAAAAATGTGAATGAAGCATATGTTGAATAATGCAAATTTCTAATGATTTTAAACACCCCTCAGGCTAAAAGTTGGATCATAAAATCGATTTGCACAGTATTTGTTGTAACCGCATCTGATTAGCTTATATAGCACAAATTGTCAAAATCCCCATAAAGCCATAGAGTTTGACACAGATTGAACAAACACAATATAAAATGTTTATTGGTGAGCTTTTTTTGTGATCATTTTCATGGATTTAGCTGCCTTAGATAAAACCCAGGCTAGCTGTTTCACTTCTCCATTGTTTGTGCTAGGCTAACCTGTATATTAAGCATGTTTTCCAATTTTTCATTTACATTGGATGGTCTTTCAGAAGAAGGACAGAAGCATAAAAAAATTAATACCTTTCATGTTTGCATGATAAATATGTTGCAAGGGCCAGCATCTGATTAGCTTAGCTTAGCATAAAAAAGACTCAAAACACCTTCAGAACCACAATGTTTGACACAAGTTAAACAAGCTACATATAAGGTGTTTATCGGTGAGCTATTTTTATATATTATTGAGCAGATTTTGTTACTTTAGTAGGAACTTGGACAAGCTCTTTCACTCCTTAAGTGTTTGTGCTAAGCTAACAAACATATTAAGCATGTTTTCTAACTTTTAATTTACGTTGTTTGGTATTTCAGACGCATAAATCACCAGTCCAAAACAAAAGATACCTCTCAGGCCTGTATGGTAAATATGTTGCTAAAGCTAGCATCCGGTTAGATTAGCTTATTTTAGCACAAAACGCCTCTAAAACCATAGTAATTTGTACAGAGTGAACAGACAACATATCGGCCTAAAATTGTAATTGGTGAGCTTTATATTCGGGAACACTGAGCTATATTTCCCCCTTTTTCCGGTGTTTGTGCTAAGCTAAGCTAACCTGCATATTAAGCATATTTTCCAACTATTCATTTACGTTGGATGGTCTTTAAGAACAAGGTCAGAAGCATAACTCACCAGTCAAAAAATTGCTGCCTTTGAAGTTAGAGCTAGAATCTTGTTGTCAAAGGTAAGAAAGGATTTACTGATATAATGAAAGTATTCGTTGGTACAAGCAAAAAATTATTATGAACAGACAACAGAAGATAAAATGTTGTCTTTGCAAGTAGCTAAAAGGTTGCCACACTTACTGAGGTGGCTTTAATAACAGTGGTAAGAGTCTAATTTAAAAGCATAGAGCAGGTCATTTTCCATTGGTGGTGTCTGAAACTTGATCCCTGTTTTAGTCGCATATCTCAAAAAACAGCACTTCCACTGCTGCCAACACAACTGCACTTGATACAAGTATGTGTACTACACACGAGCAGTAGTGAAAAGTGGGAATACTGGGATCGTGGAGGAAAGAATTTGCAGATTGTTTGGGGCGGTGTGCATTTTCACACTTAAGTGCACCTGGCTAATGGCTGCAGAAAGCAGGTGTGGCTGGTTGGATTCACAAAAAGTGGCACTGTCCAAGCACTTCAAAGCAGCTTTCATCACTTTACCCGTGATTTACTTCATTTTAAATATGCGTTCATGTGTCTTGCATGCCGCTGGGGTGTATCATGTGTTGCGTCTGCAGAAATAAAGACCGCTTGCCTGAAATCATGCATTTAAGCTCATAAACAGCTGGGAAAGTATGTTAGGATGTGAAGTTAGGTCATCAGCAGATTGGGAACAAGCATCAACAATGGCAGAGTTTGGACAAGAAACTAATGGTGCTTGTTGAGGATAATGCTTCTCCTCCTTAAGTGTTGCCGTGTTTAGTATCGTTTACATAGTGCAAAAGTTCTCAAGGAAGACATTTCAGTGCGAGTCAGGGACGATTTGGTCCCGATCAGCCTCCTTTACCCCTTTAATCTTTCAGGTACAGGCAAAGAACACAGGTAATCTCTGCAGACGGCGCCCCTGAAAGAGCACTGGCTTGCATTTAGTACACAGAATGAGACGGTGTTAGTGTATGGGTGGAACAAGTGATTTAGCTTTGCAGTCTGTGTTGACTTCAACTTAAATGTCACAAGTGTTTTTTAAACAGCTTGGCTGGTGGCTCATGTAATCTGTTAGCTGTGGTCATGTCCAGTTGGTGGAGAATACGCGATGTTCAAACAGCAAACAGATGCAGGTCTCTGCTTCCATCCTTTGTGTTTGGAAAGCACACACTCGAGCAGCTGGACCTGACTCTTTTTTGGCTGCTTTTAATTTGGCTGCATCAAAAGAGCTTCTTTCAAACAGCCACATGATAATTTCTATAATGTAGAACATATCTTCCATGAAGCTTTTGAGGTCTTGAGCAAATTTATTTGCTGCAGTTGCAGACTGTTATAGCCTCCAACAATGATTCAGATGCAGAGATAAATCTTTTTTAAGTAAACAAGAGTCTTTTCATATAAATGTACATGCTTTGTCTACATATGGACAGTGGTCTGAATTATTTATTGACTTCTGCTGTTGATTGTCTTTCTGTTCTTCTATCAGGTGAATCAGATACTGTGGCTCCTCAACCAAACAGTGAGTATTATTTTTGCTTATCTGGCTTTACAAGTCGAGCCCTTTTCCTCCTCTCCCTATCTCTAATCTTGTCCTTTTCCCTTTCTACTCTTTATATCAAACCCTTCTGTTGTAATGTACCTAACTGAACAAATCTGATTTTATGGTCGCCTTTTGAAGTTTTGTGAGGCATTTTCCTTTTGAAATGTAAATCATACATCCATGTAACATGCAGCATTAAAATGTCTCCATGTTTAGGTCTAACTAGGCCCAAGATCTCATGTTTTGTGCATATAAACACCCGAATTGTTGGAGGACATCAAGTGCGAGGTACAGATGGCAGCTGGGTTGTAAGCATCCAAAGACAGTAAGCCATCTTTTTTTTTCAGACAGTCATTTATTCCTTAAAGGGCTGCATAATGCAGTTGCAGATTTCATCAAAATCACAATATGGCCCACTGTGATTTTTTTAATGGCCGGGAGCCACAATGTTGTTGAGGAAATATTGTATAATGTATAATTATATAATATTGTATAATATCTAATTGTATAATTAGATAATTATACAATATTATATAAGGAAAAGTGTGTGTGTGTGTGTCAAAATACCATTTAGTTTTAATGTTTTGGTGCAGCAGAGCTGTGCTGGCACACACATTATATTATCCAGACTTAAAGGCGGAGTTAGCAGCATTTCTTCGTTGCAGGTTGTAAACACAACATTTAAATTAGGCCCCTCCTCCCAGGCTTAACGTCACCAGAAGTATCATAGCGTGTACTTGTACTACCTACACAGCAAGCTACATAGGAATATTACATTTATTTTAATAGAAAAGTCAGTGAATTATGAAGCTAGCACAAGCTAATAGCCGGTGTTGAGACTAATGATGTCACAAATCATGTCACAATTGCAATATCAGTCAGAATCATCACAATAACATTTTCTTTTTAAATCATTAGCCCTAAACTCTGTATATGCTTTTATACCTTCAATAATAATGAAAATAAATTGTTTTCCTAAATTTTTCAGGAGGATTCATTTGTGCGGCGGCTCTTTGATCAGAGAAAACTGGGTTTTGACTGACCAACAGTGCTTCACCTCCTGGTAAAACTCCACCTTCTACTACTTCCTGCTTTTATTCTCTGCATAAACTTTAGCCAAATACTGCATTTCTCTCATTTTTACTTCTTTGGTTTACGATGTCTCAGTCTTTCTGTCTTTTTGTCTTGCCGTCCTCTTTTAATCCTGTTCAGTGTGAAGATGCATGATGTTTACTGACACTCTCAGACAGGCCTGACCTGAGATGTGGAACAGAAGGGTTTGGCTTGCAGATCTGTTTAACTTCTGCAGTTGTCTTTATCAGAGCTGCTCATATACATTTAGTATCTCTACATCTGCTTTACAGAAACTGTCCCTCTCTCTGTACTTGAGCACAGTGTTGTATGTGTTGCATAAAGGGTCCATCAGTAGCTCTTCGCTGATAATTTAGGCCCAGTGTGAGCTGAAGGAAGCCAGTGTTTGCTTGAGACTTTTTTTTCCTCATGTTTTTTGCTGCAGCCGCAATTCCCCCAAAATTTGTTATGCTGTTTAAAACATAAATAAACCAGAATGTTATAATTTTCTAATCCTTTTTGACATATGCAAAGACAACATACTTACTTCAAAAACTTGATTGATTTTTCTAAATACCTGTTTATTTTAAATTTGATGGCAGAAGCACAGTTCAAACAAGTTGGAACAGAGGTTATAAAAGACTGGGAAAGTTGTAAAACTTCTCCCAAAACACCTGTTTGGAACATTCCACAGGTAAGCAGGTTCATTGGTAACAGGTGAAAATATCGTGATTGGGTATTAAAGGGGCGTCTTCGAAAGTCTGAGTTGTTCACAAACAAGGATGAGACGAGTTTCACCAGTTTGTGAAACACATGACTGTGAAATGACGGTTACCACACGGACTTGGAAACATTTGTAAAAACTTTCTCTGTAAACGCAGTTTATTTCCAAATGATGGAAATAAACATAAAATAAACAAATGGTCTCTGTTTTCTTTATGATTCACACACGTTCCAACTTTTTTGGAATTAGGGTTGTATTTATAAGAGGGATGAACACAGAGTTCATATTTGTTTTTGATTTAAATTGCTATGCGTATGTTTAATGTCAAACAGTCACTCAGGAATGGCACTTACTAGTATATTGCACCATTTTATTTTCATCCTTGTTTTGTTCTATGTATTTTTGTCTATGTGGGCCACATGAAGGACTGTGACTTTCATTACGTTGTGCAACCCTGTGTCCTACAAGAACAAATAATTTACCTTGATACCTCAAAGCAAGGAAACAAACTATTAAGAAGAATATAAAAATGTTTTTGCATCAGAGCTACAACAATAGAAAATTAATTGCCAGCTATTTTGATAATTGATGAAACATTTCAGTCATTTTTCAAAGAAAAAGTAAAAAGAACTCTTAAAGCTGCAGTTGGTAACTTTTGCTAATGAGCTAAGAAGCTATCGTTAGCTGTAGCATGAGACTCATTGGGAAGCATCTTGCTGCCCCCTCCCCTCCCTGTTTTTGCTCCAGCTCGCTCTTTATTTCGTTTGTTGTCTCGCTCTCCTTTAAGTCCAGTCTGAACTGAGATGAAACGGTTGCAGGGAAAGTTGCAGCGCAGTAAACTGGTCCGTCTCAGCTCGAGCTGGAGCCGACTGATGGTGTCGCCTGCAGACACTCTGTTGTTGGTAGAGGCGAGTCAGAGTGTGAAGGCACGAACAGCCAATCAGCTCGTACCAACATCACCTGTTGTTAAGAAGCGCAGCGTAGACCGGCCAGTCAGGACAGAGAGTACAGAGAGCGTCACTGATTGAGCAAATACAACAGGAGCAAAAAGATTTTTACCAAACCTGAATACAGAGGCATGATGGGAAAGCACAGAGATCTCGCCATACTCTCGGCCCACAATTCTTACTAACAGCCGTCTATTGGTATTATGACATTATGTATGACATTTGTACTTCAGCAAAGTCGATGAGGTCACTATAAACAAAACAAATCAAACTTACATCAGCAGAGCACTTTTAGTCTCTTATATGGCTCAAGCTTCAGTGACATTGGACTGGATTATTTTCCCATAATGCACCTTGAGAGCATCTTACATTAGATCTCCTCCACCACTTAAATGCCTGCTTATAGAATAGTTGCCCGTCCTTTAACATCTTGATCCTTGTGGTCATCAGTGTTCCAGATCTGAAGGATTACAGCGTGCAGGTCGGTCTGCGCCGACTCAATGAGTCTTCGAGACACCCGAGACTTCGCATCTCTCGCCTGATCTGCGGCCCCGAAGGATCAAACCTGGTTATGCTGAAACTAGCAGAGTAAGTTATCAGCTTCTCACAAAGATCCTTCTGTTCAAGTTAAACTAATCCACTATCAGAGTCATTGCTGTGTCCCAAAAATGTTTGTATTTTGATTTTTTTTTATTAATCCAGAAATTCTCAGGTGCCTCTTCTTTGTGTGCATAATCCATGTTTTTATTTTGACTGTGATTTATGACTGTTGTTGTCACGTTTGCTGTAGCCCTGCGCCTGTGTCTGAAGGTGCCTCCACCATTCATCTTCCAGTCAAAGAGTGTCACATCCCTGAAGGCACCAACTGCACCATGTATGGATGGGGGGAAACTAAAAGTACTGCCTTCTTTTACACACGTGCCACACCAGTTTGCAACTTTACCTTTATTCAAACCGAAAGATTATCTGCAACACCTAACACTTGTGCTGCTCGTTCTTCTCTGCTCAGATACAGGACACGATGAGACCCTGAACGCTGTGACGATGCCGATGGTCAACAATGACATGTGCTCCCAAATCAAAGGGGATGCTGGGGAAAGCAGAATATGTGCCGGCGGCAGGAGAGGAGAAGGCGTGTGTGATGTAAGGATGAAAAATAAATGTCTGCACCATGAAAGAGAAACAATATGATTGCAACACAAATGTTTATCACATTAATGCTCATTTCACCCAGAACTAAAAAACATGACATCTTGATGTTTAGTTTTCACTGGAGCTACTTTCTTCTGAAGACGTAGTCCCAATTAAAATGGCTGACATTAAGAAAAGACTGTTAATGCATTGGATGGTACATCAAATTAAAACCATCAGAAGTCATTAAGGGTAAAATCACAAAAAAAAAAGTTGGGTTTGTTTGTTTTTTTAGACTTGAATTGTGTCTTTAAGGTTTGGTTTGAACATATAAAGTGCAGAATAGCTACCAATGTCTTGGTAGTGTGCTGTCTCTCTAATGTGTCACTCTCTACTTTTCTCCTGCAGAGAGACAACGGCGGCCCGTTGGTTTGTCAGGAACATGAGCGTAAAGTCATCATCGGCGTAAGCATCCAAAGGACAAAATGCGCCTCATCACAGCCCGCACTGTTTGTTAACGTTGCTTTCTACTCTGAGTGGATTTACAAAGTGTTCAAACTTTACCCCAGTTTGGAGAGGAACTGACAGCGTGACATTAAAATACAACAGATTCCAAGACCGCCTCTGCACGAACCACAGGGGGACAAAAAAGGAAAATAACCTTATGGAAAGTGTCCATTTTGGAATTTTGCGTCTGATTTTGTCATTTCATGGAGAGGAGAAGAAAGACAAGACAAACCAAAATGGAATCTCATCCATTCTTCTTCTTCACTTTGCAAATCGAGACACCCGGGTTGTTTGCCTTAATATCACTTTCACAACCAAAGTCTTGGGCACATGGACGGCATACGAATTGTTTTTTGACATGATCAGAATTTCTGAAGCCATGCTAACAAAGACAATGAGAATGACGCTTGTGACTCAGTATTATCTCCTGGAATATACTTGAAAATGGACAGAACCCAGTGCTCTGGAGGTTAGCACATGAGGTGGCCTCCTGTGGCTGGGATTTCTTGTTTTGTTTTGTTTTTTAATGTCTTGAGCTGGACTGCAAAATATGTCTTTTATTCCAACACAGCCCCTATGGATGGATATTTATGGTATTCCGTAACGTCAACAAATATACTAATGCAGTAATAAATTAAGGAAACCTTACAAATGTGACAGCAAAATTTATAAATGCTATCAACTATTACAAGAATCCAACAGCAAGCGATATACATTCTAAAAATTGGAAAACATAAGCATGAAAAGATCATTATAACCTCCCTATAAGGTAATGCAGACATTTAAAAATCCCCATGAGAGAATAGTAATAAAGCCAAGACTGTAACTCAAGCAAAGGTTGAAATATGGCTTCAGATGTACGAGGAGTTGAGTATATAAAATAGCTGCTAACTGTGGCAACCTTGGCAAACTATGCAGTGCTAATTGTGTGCAGTAGCTGGACTACCTTTTCCCCAGTTAGCTGTAACTGTTAGTTTCCCCGTGAGAGGGTCTGAGCAAACTGCTCCAGATCTTGTGCTAATATTTGTAGCATGAGAGAGAGAAGAGCCATGCCAAATATAACATGGCCATTTGGTCTCCAGTTTGGAGGGAACTTTGGCCCCTGGTGGGCTGTGTGTGGTCAGTTGGATGTTTTATACTTCTTTTTGTTTGTTGCGTGGAAAGTGACTCCCTGTGTACATTTCTGCAGATTCTGAGTGTGTTTCTGCTGTGCTGTAAGATTTTTATAGGTCTTATAGATCTGGAATATTTTTGGGTTCACTGTGTAACGTCAGATTGGCTTCTTCGCGCCTCTGATGCTGTTAAATATTTAAAGAGACTGGTAGCTTGTAAGTAGTCATTCGGTATATTTATTTTTTTTTTTTAAATTAGCAGAAGACATCGTTTAAAAACAATCAACATTCTGAGGTGAAATTTAGGTTTTTGTTTCTTCATTCTTACAGTAGATTAATCAAGACCTCAAACGAGTGGTGGGCCATCGAAATATGTAGAGCTAGGAGCATTTACTCCAAGAAAATCTCTTTATAACAATTAAAATGCCTTTATTGTGATGGCATGGCGTGTACATGGACGTGTCTTTGCAATAAATTTGTTTAGAAATAGATTTTTTGTTAATGGGTGCGTATCTGACTCAGAGGTAACAGCCACACAAACTTAAATAAACACCCTTGGTAACAGTATGCCTCGTATGGTTTAACATGTTCATTAAAGGAGAAGTTTGTGTTTTGCACATTAAGCCTTACGGTAAAGATGTTTACGATCATATGCAATGTTCTACAGCATTATTATGACAAAAGATGCCGGCATGAGAGCTGGAGCTCGTTGCTAACGTCACTGCTAGCTGAAAACAACCAATTAAAAGTGGCACTAAGAAAATCCTTCAAAAAACACAATAAACGCTCATTTGTAAAGATGAGAAACTCGGTTCTGACGCTACAACATGAATGTAAAAGCCGACGTATGTCACGGAAACAGCTCTTTCAGATTCTCCAGCGGACATCATTGACCACTCAGGAAGTTTCTCATCTTTGAAAACGAGCGTTTATGGTATTTTATGAGGGATTGTCTGAGTGCACATGCTCCTCTGTTGTTTTGGTATAAGACGTAATGTAGTCTGAGGAATATTGACCAATCATGTTTGAGCAGGCTTTGGTTGTGTTCAGGTTAACAAGTCTGTGTGGGAAGCAAAAAAGATAAAGATTATTGCATGAAATGCAATGTCAGAACCCATTGTATCAGCTTTTTTAATGCATCTTCAGTCATATGTTAAAGAGATTCGCTAAAACTTTGTCTTTATATCTCAAGTTGCTTATCAGACTGGAAACAATGAGCCCAAAACACTGACCACAGAGGCAAAATACTCTCAGACGACAGTTTACACATTCTGAGATGATCATACTGATGAGCTTCCATGAGAAAAGCATGAAAAACAAATATTGGTGAATACACCGATTTACTTCAAAAACACAAAAGTTTTATTTACAAAATAAACCAACTCTAAAGCATCATCTTACATGAAGTGTCTTGCACTTTGCAAATAAATTGTAATGAGTGAACAATTCATTGTAGGTGACACAAAATGTGTATAATCCCAAAGAACCATACATGAAGGCGCCAATGAGGTTGTGCCTATATGACCATTACTGAATTAGCAAAGTTTGCAAAGAGTCAAAGTGATAACAGTTCGAAATGCTCTTCATAGTGACCAAATGTCCCTTTCATTTAGTAGTAACAGCAGGGCATTTTATCATGTTTGTGTGGCTCCAGTGAGAGTAAAACCATTGCTTCTATTCTGAGCTCTGAGACGACTCTTCTAAATATCACATGAAGAACGATGCATGTCAACAAACATTAATATTAGAGGCTACAGGGAATTGCAGCCTGTCAGTCATTGATTGGGTCATTTTGCTTTCAATTCATGTGAATCAAAGACCAACTGTACACAAAGAAAATATAACTGTGGCCTTAATTGTGTAAATGCAACCCTCTAATTGCTTTGCATTGGTTAAAACCAAGATAAAGGTCTACTAAGTATTTAAACTTTAAACCGAAGACCGCTTCATTAAAGGGTTACACCAACTTTTTCTTTTTGTTTTTTGCCTCCCTCCTGAGTTCCAGACAAGAAGATAGATCCCATTCTTTGGACTGTGTGTGTGGTAGTCAATGGGAAGTGTTAGCCTGCCTCCACTTAAAGTCATCAGATAAACTTTCCAAAAACTCTCAGCGGTCCTGTGTGCTTGTTGTGACTTATTCATTTACAGTGTTTGGTTATTTTTAGACTCAGATTAGCACTTCATGTAATTTTAGAATCAAATACAGACTGCAAGTAAACTGCAGGGCGCATGTGCACCAGTAAACAGCAGCAGAA
>JAQFJB010000015.1:12814377-12825230 GCA_029874875.1 Naso minor
CGTTTCACCCCCATGTGAAAACATTTTATTGGTGACTTCAAGTGCTGTAAAAGTGTGACAGTTATTCTGTCTGCAACCTGAAGCCAGAGAAATGCCCACAATGACACAAGCTCAGTTTGGGAGAGCTTCCTTCCTAACCCTTCATTTCTTTGTCCCACACTTCAGCCAGGACAGTGATGTCCCACGGCTAACCACTAAGTGCTGCATTAAGTACAACAATAGTCCCCTCTTTCTGCCCTTCATCCACGCTTCTGTAAATCAGTAACACAGCAAGGAAGTGGTTAGTCAAGTGTGCAACCTCAACATTTCAGTGACCTTTGTTCCTCAGCACAGCCACCTTTGGGATTTGTCATGCCCTTATTTTCTTTTTGTTGTGCTTGCTCAGTTAGAATTCTTTGTGAAGCCAAGAGGGGACGTTTGCCTGTTTTTATTAAAGTAATCCCTCTCTCTCCTTTCTCCTGTCCCCTAGTAACATAGCGGAGGCTCTGGTCAGTAAAGGCCTGGCCACAGTCATCAGATACAGACAAGATGACGACCAGCGCTCCTCCCACTATGACGAGCTGCTTGCCGCAGAGGCACGGTGAGGAACACGCATAATGCACGCACACGCACTTTCCTCACAAAGCACTTTCACATTCGCTTCATTTTTACATGAACCTACACAGCTCCACACATGGCACAATGGGTCTCTCAAACTGATATTTGCTCTTATAAAGGCACGTCTGTGCTCACGCTGCACTCATTTCTCTCACACAAACCCTTTTTCCACACTGTGCCATCCATGAGTTGTGCATGACCTTGACAGATTTGCTCTTGGGTAGTGGAAGAGAATTGAAAACGTCCTTGAGGCTTTTTTTCTCCAAATTGCTTTTACTTTTGCTGTTACATCCAACGAGGCGCACTTGAAGCAACTTGCTTAACTTACAACCAACTGCTGCAGTTGCTACATTTTTCTCTGGAAACATGTCATGGCTCTCGCATATTCAATCAAAAATGTTTGGCCAGTTTTTTTTATATATATACATCTCTGGACACACATACACCTTCTTAAGCGGCAGACGCTAAATCAGAGGCTCTCTGTACACTGGCCCTATGAATATAATTATATGGAGGTGCAGTGGAGAGATTTAGTACAAGCTTTATTACTCTGCCATAGATTAAGATCTGCTGGCTGTAGGTAGAGCAGATGCAGCTACAGCCTCTTTTTATAGGACTAACTCCTTCACCCCCCCGCCCTCTCCCTCCTCCTTTCCTTTTTCTTTTGCACGTTTGTCCTTCTTTCTTTCTCCACCTTAGCTGTTTTCAGTTTTGTCCTTCTTTGGCCTTGCTCCTCTGTCTTCTCTTCTCCCACCCCCCCCCCATCTCTCTCTCTCCCTCCCTGGTGGGGTCTTATTAGAGCTGATGAGAGGTTTCTGTCTATAGCCTTGGTTTTATTTTTAGTTCAGGCCAATGGCCCTGTAGCCTTCAAGAAACCTCCTCCTGGCTATTAAGCGAGCACATACATGCTTGCATAAATGCACACGCTCTATCTTCGAGGCAATAGGCTGCTCCCCCGGTGACCCATAGGTAGCATAATTCCACTTCGCAGCCACAGCTTCAGTGGTCATCTTCATCTTATTCAGCCCTTGAGGCTTTTTAGAGCAGCGATCCCCATAACCAGTCATCATCGCTAAACCCCTAGCTGGCTCTAAAGAAGCAACCCTCCTCTCTTCATCCCTCCTCATCCTTCCATTCTAACGACAATATCTCTTCTCTTCTGATTTTTTTGACCATAATTTTTACTTTTCATCTCAGGCCTATAGATTATCTGAGTAGAAAAAAATACCCTCCCTCTGGCGCTTCCAGTTGAGCCATAATGGCGGTTCAAGGCAGAGGAACCTGTTTGACTTTACATTGTGCTGCACAAAGCCACAGCAGCCCCAGTCTTTGTATCTACAGTGATTACTCAAAGAGCTCCCATTTCTGCGGGTTTGCTTAAGCCTCCAGCCTTTTGCGTTCCTTGATGTGTTATAATGGTTTTCGAACTCCTTTGGTGACGTGTTTCTGTGCTTTGACTGACTTGTAGGGCCATCAAGAATGGGAAAGGACTGCACAGCAAGAAAGAGGTTCCCATCCACAGAGTGGCTGATATCTCTGGGGTAGGTATCTGCACGTGTGTGTCGGCTCTTATCTTCCACAGAGGTCATTAGTAATTGTAATGTATTTTTATGATTGAATGTTTTTGAGACACAACAGATTATAATCAGCTGACTGGTATCGATGAATGCCTCCTTATTTGCTGATACGCCGATACCAGTCAACCATGTGCATATCTGCCAGTGCTGATGCTGAGCCGATAACTCAGTACATCCCCAGTGATTTGGAATAAATTGCTTTTTCCTCATTTTAAAGGCTGCATTAGAGTAAAGTGATATAATTTCTTAACTTACCAGACAGTTTTTCTTGTTTTCATACTTGCCTTTATCCACTCAATCATTTTATCTACAGTATTAATGATTATTAATAGGGATCGACCGATACCGATTATTAGTAAGGCAAGGTGGCCGATGACTGATACTTGCAGCAGAGATTGCAAGGTTGCCTTTAAATCAACATATGTACTGAGGAATGTTGCTATGTCACATGAAATATCTAAAGAATGACTTAATAAAAAAAGAAGTGCATTAAGGATTTTTCGTTTCCAAACAGACACTCTCTTGCTGTGTGTTGCACGTTGCGTTCCCTGGTGCAGGTTGTGTGAAATACACCCTGCGTCAGAGGAACACATGTATCAAAAGGAGACTTTCTTTTTTTTTAATCTGCTGGCTGATAAAGAATACCAATACCAATGGTATGAAAAATGACAAATATCTAAGATGATTATGTGCCAAACCGATAATCGGCTGATCTCGTACTATTAATCTAAAATGAAATGGTGTTAAATGTTTTTTTTTTAAAGTACCAACAGTCATTCCTACAATATTGTCACGTCAGAGAGGGAATTTGTTTAAAAAATACGTGGTGTTCGATTCCGTCTCCCAGTTCTAGCATTAATGTCATGCTTCTTGGAGTTTTTAAAATGTTGAGATATGTCATGTATCGAGATGTAGCCTAAAAATATCGCAATATAATTTTTTTATCGGCCAGCCCTAATAGCAGGTATACTGTATCAGTATAGACCTATATTAAGTGCTTTTTAAGGCCAGAAAAAATGCTTGGACTACTGATTCAAAATGGTGTAAGTTTGTAGTTTGTCCAGCAGAGGGCAGTCTAATATTTAATGACTAATAATTGAAGTGTTTTCTGTTTAGTGCACTGATGTTTGGCATTAAGTTTGTTCAAATATAAGACATCCTGTCCCCATTACAGATCTTTGTCACAAGTACTGAGTTACCACATTCAGCCGATATCATGTATATAAAACAATGGCTGATATAGCGGATACCAGAATTTTCTTCCTTCCTAATACCGCAGTTGGCATTGGTCCCCAAAATCCCATACCAGTCAGGCCATATTTTTTACTATGGAATCATTTAGACACAACCTCTGTGTCAGTCATAGATGCTCTAAGTGCTCGGAAACTAGTGACTTATTCTGTCACAGACAGTATTTCTCCAAAAAACCAAAAACCAAAAACCAATCCATAAACCCCCACAGCCCGCTTCCTTCTCTTCATAGCCGTTTTTCACATTTTAAAGAAACTTAAGAGCTCTCTAAAAATAATCAGTGCCGTAATAAAACCATCAGTAGTGCTTGGTCCTAGCTTGTTTACGTGTGCCCAGGGGCTTGATAGAAGCACCATTTGGCTAATGAAGCCTGATTGGGAGTGCTCACCAAATGAACATTAGCATGGGGAACCCATCAAACCTCTCAGTAACGAGTAATGGGCGAATGGTAGACTTTCTTTTTAGAGCATGCTTTTTGTTCGCTCGATTCCTGATCGCTGGTTTTTAAATTTGATCCCTGTGGTGTGCCTCCTCTGTTTGCCTCATGTTCACACTCTTCTTCAATTTGTGTTTCAGTTGCCTTTTTTAAGAGACTGTTTATTTCCGAAGGAACACTTCCTTTCCCCCTCTCTCTTTTTGCGACTGTAAATCCCTACAAACTACTCGAGATGAAGTCCTATATGACCATGGGCTGTCACAGTACAAGTCTTCACCCGACTGCAGGCTTTATTAACTCACTATATGCTGCAGTGTTATAGCTGTCCAAAGATGTCAAACTCCGTGGCTGGATTAGACGAGCTCACATGGAGAGCGGAGCAGTGGAAGTGAGATCAACTGAAATGTGTTCTGATGGCACCGACACAAAGACTAAATACTGGCGCTGTAATGGCCATTGTCCCTCGCTGGGTTCTGTTCTCTGTTAGCTTTTTTTTCTTTTTTCTAATAGTGTATTAGTCTTACATTACACAGAGGGGAATCAAGGTCAGACAGTTTTTATTCAGGGCGAAAATGTGACAATGGCTTGAATAAGTTTACACAAATCTCAAAAATCAGAAAGTTTTCAAACCCAAAAATAATTTTAAAAAAAAACGTGATTCAGATTTGCCCAAGTGCCTTTACATAATGCCATACTCGTCGACTAGTCGTCTCTTATACATTTTGATAAGCCACTACATTGTCTAGTGTGAACTTGTGAAACATTAGCGCCTCATTGTCTCTCTCGCATGAGCTCTCTTAAAGCTACTCTTAAACTTGTCAGCTTGAGAGAGAAATTTGGTTAAATTATCAGACCCTCTTCTTCTGTATTAGTCTGTTTTTTTGCACAGTGTCGGTGGTCATGGATGAGCCCTGCAAGTTGCCCTTTAAAGTGTTGAGACCTTGCATTTAAAGTTTTTAAGTATTTTAAAGCCCTTTAGCACCAGCAGGATGTCAGCGTCTGGCTGATGAGTCCAGCGTTGCTCTGCAGAACTACTCTCAGATGTTCTCCTCTTCCTCATTGTCATTATCGTAACCTCCCTTTGTCTTATTGTGTCAGCGGGACAGATAATTTACTGGAGCTTGTAAAAATAATTGTGACAGGGAATTGTTGTGCTGACTGAGCAGCACTGTGCTGGTTCATCAGGGGTTTTAGTGCATTTTGTTTTATTTACTTATAAACCCACTGACCCTAACTGGCTCAGTTGACCTCTCTGTGCGCAGCAATGACGTGGGAGTAGTTTCAGAAGGAGGTGCTCAATAATTAATTTACTTTAATAACAAATGATAAAAGCAATATATGCCACACCCCTTTGCTCCAACTGGAGGTTTCACACGGCTCATTAAAAACTGTCCCAGTAACCCAGCAAAGGCTTTGGTGGTCTGTGGGTTTTATTGGCTGTGCTGTGTCATGTGTTCACGTGACATCAGATCCGTGAAGCCCCCCTGGAAGTCTTCCCTGTTAGCACCACCTTGTCAGTCATTCAGCTCAGCACCATGACATGCAGCTGACGCTCCAGCCCTCTCTTTGCATTTCTGTTATTTTCCAGTAAGGACACATGCAGAATTTCTGCACAGCCCAGGATTGTTGCCAGTCAGTGCCGGTGGGCGTGCGTGTGCACGTGCATGCACCAGTTGTTTGGCTGGGCTAATATAATGAGTATTCTAAAGGACCAAAATAGCAACAGTGCCTCCCACCCTCCACATCCTTCCCCTTCCCTTCCCTTTCCTTCTTTTCTTTGCCTTTTCTCCTCTGTGATTCCCACCCACACACAGCTGTGCACGTGCGTCCCCCCCCCGGCACACATGGAAATACACACTCCGCTACGTCAGCATCCTTTAGCTCGGTGGTAAAGGTTTACAGAAAGGGATTATGTGCATTGAGTGGGATGCAGTCATAAATAGAGCAGAGATAGTTTTATAAACGTATAGTGTAGGAGATGAACAGAGGTGGTGGGAGGAGAGTGGATGAAGCACTTGACTCACCTCGTACCTCCAGAGGTTACATAATGAGGTCCTCTCTCATGTCGCTTCTGTTTTTTTTTTTCTAAACTGAGTTTGACTGCACAGCCCACTCACTGCAGGTGCTGTAAATGTGTTTGTGTGAGCGACAGAGTGTTTGGCTCTGTTGTCTCCCACTCAACGGGCTATTTTCGAATGCAGTGGGCAGAGTTCAGGTGGTGGATCTTATGGCCAAAGCACATACCCTTCACTCACAACATGTGTTTGAGTCCCGCTTGTGGAGTGTGTTGATGCCTCAAGTCCATATTTCTGCTGCTGCTCTTTGCAAGTAAGTTAACGACTCCTGCAGGGCCGGCTCGTAAAAATATTGACTCAATTGTGTGATTAAACTTAGCAGCTGATGATGGAATAGCTGGTGAGCCATCCTGCTTTGTTTGCATCTCTCTTGAGAGTTGCACATTCACAGAACCAATGGGGCACTTGCAAAAAATTTCCTGTGGGAAAAGCTGCTTCTGAACATTTCAATCATCCTGGAAACAGGAGTTCAGTTGGGTGGCGTTCGAGTATGTGAGCGAAATTTATTTATTTTATAGTTTGCTGCACGTTTGAGACCGAGGCACATGAAGTTTCCAAAAAATGTTGCTGAAGTGCCGTAACAAGAGCTGACAGCATCTGTATGCTGATGTGCCAGTTAACATTAGTCTTTGTTGTTATATGATAGCCATTAATAAATAAACAGCTTTTATGGGGGCAAGTAAAAATTGACTTTGGGCTTGAACCCCGAATACCCTGCAGGAAAAACAACATTAACGTATTTAAATTAAGTCATATCAGTGTGTTGTTATTTTGGTTTTATGAGCATCTGCGTTCATTTGCAGTAGAGAAGGGAGAATACTTTCTTTATTGAACTCTTACTTCCCTGCAAACCTGAGCTCTTTGCTCTCATTCAGACCAAATCAGGTGTTGCGATGGATAGTCATACATGGGTTAAACGGGCTGACACCAACGCACAAAACTGCAGTGATCGCTGCCTGGTTTGGTTTGAACAGCTCTTACCTCCATGGTCATAAACACACATGCAATGCAGTGGTTCATGACTGAGCAGTCTGTTGCGTCTGCATGCTCCTGCCTTTGGACAGCACATATTAAATTACTTTTTTAAATTATCATTTATGAATGTTCCCCTGTCACTACATCAGCAGCTCTGCCTGAATACACATGATTTAGCTCTGCTTGTGATTTTGGCCTGGGAACAACAATAAGCCAGTGACTCAGCCCTGCAGACAGAGATGGGGGCAGGAGGGCTTAGAATTATTTTTGATCATGATTGAGTTTCCAGACGTCTCACAGAGAAGCTGAACAGACTTTATTAGTGCAGACCAAGATTTAAAGATGTCTGGAAAAAGCCCACAGGATCCACAGTCAATAAATCTATTAAGTCTGTCTTCTCTATTTTAGTTACTTTTCATTTGGCTGAATATTTTGATGTTGTATCCAGTTTGGTCTCAATTTGTTGGAGATATTTTTAAATGTTTTATTTTCACTAATGCCAGTGACTTGGCATTACTTTATATGGAAAGTCTCACAGTTTTGCTTGTTTTTGTTACATAATCAATGCATCAAATAAGGGAAAATGCCTGATTTATTAAATTATAAATGGTGTCCTTCCTTTATAACTTTAATATACATTTTTTTAATATACAAAAGTGCCATTTTAGATTTACCTCAGTTAATACTCTTATAAGAAAGGTACGGAGCATCAAATTGTGCTCTCTTCAGAGCATTATCTAACCTTTTTTCTCTCTCTCTTTGTCCATCAGGAGACACAGAAAGCCAAGCAGTTCCTGCCCTTCCTTCACAGGGCCGGCCGATCAGAAGCTGTGGTCGAATATGTCTTCAGCGGTTCCCGCCTCAAGCTGTACATGCCCAAAGAAACCTGTCTCATCACATTCCTCCTCGCCGGTGGGTAGAGCTCTTTGTCTTCCAGGTGTGCAGGCTGCTTCTGTATCTGCACAGGCATGCATTGCTTCCATTTAAAGGCCTGTTAACGTATCCAAAGAGTCCTCCTCGCAACCTTCAGCAAGCATCTCCGACAGGGCAAAGGGGTAGCTGGGTATCTAGCACCAGCTGCAGCTCACCCTCTTTGAAACACCAGGGCTGACGTGCACCATGTGTCCTCTTTGACCTCACCTTCCCCTCTCGGGCTCTCTGCCAAAGGTTGAGATTGACTGCAGAGTCTTTTCTAATTTACCGCAGTGGTCATCTTCATTAGAAACTGGCCACTGTGTCAAAGCAGCGGCAGGTTTAAACTCCAGAGGGTGGCCAGTCTTAGGGTTGGAGATCGTGTTGTCACACCGCAATGCATTCTGTGAAATTCGCAGTGTTGGTAGCTGCATGTTTTGCTTCAATGTAGCGGCAGCGTGGGTTTACCCTAGTCGTTTTGTCCCCCAGTCAAAAATACACACACTTCAGCAGAGCGTAACTTGTCGCCAAGAGGTTGCAGAACAACATGTTTGGGTTCTTTGGAAAAGTCTGAATTTCAGAGAATTTCAAGTTTCCCAGCTTGGCTGCAGCACATGCACTGCATGGACTGACCACCTAAATGTGTGATGATAAAAATCAGGATTGGGAAAAAACACAATACATAAAGTAGAAAAAAGAAAAAGACAATTATTTTTAGAAAGGAGAGAATCTAAGCTTTCATTGGATGTACAACATTTGTCCATTGATTTCAGTTTGTCAAAAATACTGGATGTTTTGTTTGATTAATTCAGGTTACCCAGGGCCTTGAAAAACAGCTACATTTAAGCATAATTCAGCATTGTGTTACTTTACATCTGAAGGTTTCTTATTAACCTGTTTGGGGTTTTTTGAATTTGAGCTTGAAAATGAGATAAAACTTTAACAAACCAGATATTGTAATCTTCAGTTACCAGGTTAATAATAACGACCATTTTCAGCTCTGAGTGACATCTGAAAGGTGTCTGAAATTGACCACTGTAGCTTCCAACATGGACGACACGCCCTATAACGCCGCACATTCCGAAGCCATCCCCAAGTCCTGTCGTCAAGTTTTCAAACACAGTATAAACTTGGTAAAAGAAATGCAGTTATTCCGTGTTCCTCTTTCACTCAGTTTCTGAGAAGGTCCTCCTGTTAAACTTCATGTTCTCTGAAAGTAAATCTCTTTTTGGAATTTAACAGTTGCCCGTTTATCCTTCCCTCATTTGATCCCACGTCCGTCCTCCTACCGCAGGAGCAGTACAGGGGCACCGTTGACAGATGAAGGATTGAAAAGAAATCGAGCTGCAACGATTGTCCAATCAATTGATTCTCATTTGACAGAAATTACCTGGCAGCTGTTTTAAAAATGATCACTTGCCTTTACTTATTTTCGTAGCACAAAGATGAGACATTTGTTGTTTTCAGCCTCTTAAATGTTCGAATTTTAGACTTTTCTTCTTCCTCTCATATGTTTGAACATTTTTGGTTTTGGATTGGTTCTCAGATAGCATAAGCAACTTAAATACATCATCCTGGTTTGTGGGATGAATTTGTTATATTTCACCGTAATTTCCCATTATTTTTGAAATTTTATGAAAAAAAAAGTTGGCTGATTATTATTAAGCTTAGAATTAAACGATCCTCCCTAGAATGGGTTCATTCTACTAGTTGTTTCCCTCCTTAACGTAAGAGAACAGCAGTGGTTTTCGGGCGGGATGCAGATGGAATGAAATACAGACTGTTTGATAGCAGCTCCAGTCATTTATTTCAGCTCCCCGACTGTTTTGACAGTTTGCGCCAGTAATAAAAACACTGAGACTGTATCTTTGGCAGCCAGCAATGATTTGCACGTCTTTCCAGATCATGGGAATGGTGATAATGCTTATGCCTTCAACAGCCGATGATACTTTATTACAATTGCAATAAAAATCTGTTTCAATCCGTCTCCATTTCAGTTCGACATTCAGTTCCTCTCCATCTACAAGAAGACAAACACCATATATTTCTGACAAACACTCTGATTCGGTTAAATTATGTGCGGCTCTATTGTCGATGCATTAATTAATTTTGCAATTTGCTTCTGATTGTCTTCACCATCCACTGATGGTTTTCATAATTGCATTTTTTGTCGGCTGCCTGCTGCCAGATGTATTGACACGACTCCTGTCAATAAGCAATCTGCACGCAAGACCACGTAAGAGTTTTTGTAGAACTGGTTTGTGCTTGACAGTTCTCTTCTCAGTGTGTGATATGGTGTTTACAAAGACGGCCTCCGTTTGGATTTATTCAATTTAAAGTATTAGCAAATTGTAAGAAGCACATTAGAGCCGATGGCCCCTGAGTGTATTTGATTAAAGTCATCCGGAGAAGAAAAGATATGTCTGCTAGAAGTGAGACGACAAGTTTTGTGTTAAACACACACATTAGGCTCGATTAGCTGCGATTGATAGAAATGATCCCCTTTGCAATTTTGTGTATTTTTAACTTTATTCCAAGAAGAGCTCTCTGTAGCACTTGAAGAGCTCCCTTGTGTGTGTCTTCTTAAAGGTGTGTGAGTGCCTTTACTTGTCGTCTCATTTTTTTCTCTTTCATCTGGTTTTATCTATCAGAGAGAGAATATATTTTGTCCGGTGGGTTGGGCCTCAGTGTTTCTACGTGTGTATATCACTGTGTGCGAGGTTTTCTTTATGCGACAGCTGATGTTAAACCTTTAACCGCACAAGAAATGAAGCCCTTAGGCACAAACAGCCCCTTATTATCTCCCCGGCTGCAATCTCTAAGCGCTTCCTATCTCCTTTCAATTTTCTCATTCCTGTCAAAGTTATCTTTCCATGTTTTATTCACGCTTCTGCACCATGGGCTAATGTTCGAAATGACACATACGTGATAAATTGGCTGCCTCGAGCTTCTTGTGTTTATCTGCGTATGAAACAGCAGAAATTCTTTGGACCGTCTCCTCTTTAAAGCACATAATGGTGAAAGATGATG
>JAQFJB010000015.1:13050755-13061764 GCA_029874875.1 Naso minor
ATCTGTCCCTACAGGTGCTCCTGACCTTCCCCTAGGTGCTCCTAACCATCTCATGGATTAGCCATTGCTGCAGGATGATGCCCTCTAAGTGTCTGCTTCAGCTAACCAACTTATGATTTTGATAAGGATAAGGCATCGGGGATGTCTTCTCAGTCCTTGGCTTGTAGTTCTTTACAGGGCTCAGAAAACAACTCCATGGGTGCTATCATTCGCATGACTCTAGCCCGTCAGCAACTTCATATTACACCAGCAGACTCAGATATGTCGTATAAATTTTAAGCATTGCCATACATTCTGTTTAATACTGCTGCCAGAGTTTGGTCCAGAGATTTAATTTAAAAGCTGTCATGCTGTGCTCCCCTTTGGCTTTCCAGTGACTCATCACTTGCATTTATAGTTTGTTCAGATGCTTTGTGATCCAGGTGGGTAACTGGGGTGTTTTTAGAATTTGTCCAGCAAGATTATTATTGATGAGAATGGAAGTTAATATGAGAATGAATCCATTAAGCTTGTAAGATTAAAGTAGAACTTGTTAAGATGTAGTTTAAAGCACGCATTCACCAGCAGCTTAGGTGGTTGTTTTTTGAAGGACAGGAAGTGGCCTTTTTTTTTTTTTTTGGAAGCTTTTTTGGTGAAACATCTGCCAGCTGTGACTAAAAAAGTGAGCTAAGAAAACAATGACAACAAACTACATTTAAAAAACAAAACAATGAGCTGAAAGACACTAAAACAATATGTCAGCTGAGAGAAAATGGAAAATTTGTATCTAATTCTCTGTGCATTGGCACTACAAGTAACTCATTCACATTGTGAAAACATTGATCAAAGAATCAAAGAACTTAAAATAAAGAGAGACTGACTAAAATACTATGAAACGTCACTTTTCACTTTAGCTTAACATTAATTCTTTATATTATATTATTGATGGTCACGACCACGACAAAAGCTGTTGAAATCTAATGTCAATTAGCTCAAAATACTAAATTGTTTAGATAAACTAAGTTAGAGTGATACTGCACTGCAAAATTCTGTTTCATCAATTACTCACCCTTACATATCTTTAAATAAAGGGACTATTTTTTTTTCGGTCCAGTGTTCTTTTACGGATTTTTTCCAAAAAATGTGAGCCACTCACTTTGGCTGCTTTTGCTGGCAGTCTACAGATAGTTTCAAAACATCAAAGCCATCTAAAAACGTCCATCCAAAACTCCCAACAGCTTCATGTGGTATAATCCAGGTCTTTATCGTGTTGTAAGCTCAATAGTTCTAAAAACCTTTGATTTCAGCTAAGAGCTCCTAAATCCATCACACCTGAACAAATGTTTTGAGTCACGAGTTTAACGGTTATTCTATACGTTGGTGAACACTGGCTCGAGTAATTATGGTTCCGCTAAAAACTGCAGAAACTTCTTTTGCACCAGACATTTTTGTTTGTTTACATGTTTGAGGAAACTTTTTAATATTATTTTTAAGAAAAGAGCATAAGGACAAACAAAAATGGAGAGAGAATGTAGAGAGAGGCAGAACTATTTTTATTCCACTTTGCAGTTCACCAAAATTTTGTAACTGTAACACTGATTCTTAACTAGACGCGGCGTGAGTGACCCCTGGCGGATAAAGCGTGACACATTGTCCAGACTGATTACGAGTGGTGTCACAACAGAAGGAGCGGTTGAGTTAGTTGTAGACAGGCGAAGGGTGGAAACGGAAGGGGGTCAGCATCGATTTCAACCAATCAAAATAGGCCGGAGGCATGCTAAGTGCACAAAACTTCACTCGAATAAAGCCTAGGCGAGCAATGTTTCCTGCAGGTGACATGTCGCTGCGGCTGTTCACTGTCACACAGTGTCGGTTAGGATGACCTCATTGATAAAACAAAAGCAATCAGACATTCGCTTGCTCACTCATTCGCATTGCGTCCAGTTACGAATCAGTACAACACACTGGATGGGATGTGTTGGATTTAGTAGCTTTTGTTATTGTGTTGGTTACTTGGAAGCATTGAGCCTATGACACGATAAAGAAGACTTGGATGATACCACATGATGCTGTTGAGATTTTTGGATGGACGTTTTTAGATGTTTTTGTTGTTTTAAAACTGTATCTCCATAGACTGCCAGCAAAAGCAACCAAAGTGAGTGGCTCACAGTTTTGGAAAAAATCCGTTTACTGTTTAGGAATGCTGGAAGGAAAAAAAAAAGTTCTTCATTTCAAGACATCTAAGGGTGAATAACTGATTTACTAAACAGAATTTTGCAGTGAAAAATCACTTTAACTTTTAAACATTTGGAGTAAGTTAGAATTTAAACCAGCTGCAGATGGTTTGTTTTTATTTTTTTCCCACTTATTTCCAGGTAGCTTTCATAAAACTATTTTTTAAGGTTACAGTGGCTTTACTTTACACCGTGACTGAACATATATTACATGCATAAACTAGGCCTATATTAATGTACACCTGGTTGGGATGCAGACACAGGCAGGGGCTCCTAACTAACATCCACAAATGTAATCATGCTCTCTGTAAACAGTAATTGAATCTCTGTGGTGCAGAGGGAGCGTCGCAGACCTAACAGGTCTGCCTTGAATATGTGCTGGCCAGAAAGTCGACAGGCCCAAACAACAAATGGGATTAACACAGTCTGAGGCCACTGCAAACACACGGGAGTGAGACTTAATGCTGTAGTGGTTAAACATACAATTACACCTCCCAACATGACAGATGCTAAAGTGACTGAGATCTTATCCCGAGACACAGCTTCTGTTATAAAGATATTATCTGCGAAAAGAAGTTAACATTAAAATACATTTCAAAGTATTAAGATTTAAAATAATACCTTTCTTAGGATGATGTATAAAAGATATAGCAGCATTTATTTTGAGCTCAGTTGAATAACTGGTTGAAAAGACGTATGCAATGCCCATTCTGTAATTAATTTAACAGGAAAACTCTTTTTTTTTTCTCATATTTCATTTTATTTTACCCTTATTTAGTCTGCCATAATTTTTTAATCCTGTGGTGCCAAACGTTATTGTTCCATATGCTAAGTTCAAGGACAAACGCCAAGAGAGCACTGGCCTCTGCGGTGAAATATAGGGTAAAATCTTGGCACACCGCTTCAAATTATGAATAAATAACACAACATGCTGTTAGCCCCGGGATAAAACACACACTATTAGCTTTTATCCCCCCCCAAAAAAGAATTTTAAATAGGCTGTTTTTTCGTTGTTTTTTAACCATTGCCTGAACCAGATGGCTGCATTGTCCTCTATATGTCAGCTCCGTCCAGCTCACACGACCTTTGGCTCTGGCATGAACTCTGTACAACTGCTTCCACACTCCTGTGTCTTTCTCTCTAGTCCATACATTCTCTTTCTCTGTCTTTCTATCATTTCCTACCCATCTATCCTCTCTTTTCCCCAGTATCTCCGCTCTTCCAAAAAGTCTTTCTAATAAATATTAATGTCAGCTCCCATGTGGAGGGGCAGAGCTTACTCACAGCCAAATGATCCTCACACAGAATAATGAAGCCGCTGGGATTCAGGTGAGAGGATGGAGGGAGGCTTATGTAACTCGGCACCTTGTCAGGTAAGTTTCATCCATATTTAACACCCGGTGACGCAGATTGGAGATATAGAAGGAGATGTGAGGAATTAGCCCCATAACCTGCGAAAGATGTGGGAATGAGGGGAAGCAAATGTAATGAGAGAGTAAAACCCACAAGAGATTTCGTGCACCAACAGCCTAGTTTGGAGTGTGTGATAGATGTGATTGAGCTGCAAATACATCATGCATATACCTGCTGAGAGCAATACACCTTTCCTACAAGTAAACCTGCAGGATTTCTATTTATTCATCGACTCAGTATTACTGCTCACGTACTCTGGCTGCTCCAAGGGTGAGAATGATCAATACAAGAACACTGGCAAAGAACTTTCCACCACAGGAGATGGCAGAGCTCAGGGGGTTTAAGGATTGCTAGTTTGCCTTGTCTACAAGTGTCCCCTGATGACTTGAACAATCACGATGAATGGCTCTAAAAGGCAACTTGATGGACACAGTGGTTGATAACTTTACATTTTCTGGAGATCAATCTGCCACTCAAAGGGCTGCTGTCCAAAGACAGGGACAGGAAATCATGTGGTTATTGATCTAGCTGACCTTTGAACCGTGCATTTTGATGTTTTTATCACTGGGTGCAGCTTGACAGATGTGGGGTCACAACAGGCTGGTGGATCACCTGATGCCCAAATGCCCAACAGTTCATCCATCATCCATCCATCCACTGTCAACCGCTTATCTGTGGTTGAATCATGGAGGCAGCAGCTTCAGCAGGGCACCCCAGACTTCCCTCTCACTGGCCACATCAACCAGGTCTGACTTGGGGATCCCGAGGTGTTCCCAGGCCAGTGCAGAGATATAATCTCTCTACCTGGACTTGGGTCTGCCCTGGGGCCTCTTCCCAGCTGGATGTGTCTGGAACATCTCCCCATGATGACCATGAGGCATCCTTACCAGATGCCTGAATCACCTCAACTGGTTCCTTGAAATAAAAAGAAGCAGCGGTTCTACTCCAAGTTCCTCACGGATAATGGAAGTTCTCACTTTATCCCTAAGGGAGACGCCAGCCGCCCTCAAGAGGAAACCCATTTTAGCTGCTTGTATCTGCGATCTCATTCATTTAGTCATGACCAAACAGTTGCATTTCACAAACAACAGAAGTATCTTTACCAAGGACATTTTGAACCAAGGTCCTTCTGTAAATGACCCCCTCACTAGAGCCACAGTCTGCTCTGGTCTGCTGTAGTGAAGAGGGACTGGAACTTGATAAACCTTTAATTTATCCGTCTATGGTCCTACCCTTACCTACAGTCAGGAGCTTTGGATGGTGAGATCACAGATAGTGGCTGAGATTTGTTTCTTCCATTGGTTGGCTGAGCTTTTTCCTTAGAGACAGTGTAAGCAGGTTTCCCGGACAATGTCAAACTGGCGGGCAGATCCAAAACATGCTAGAGAGATTATATATCTCATCTGGCTTGGAAACCCTTGAGATCCCCCAAAGGAGCAGGAAAACATTGTTGTCTGGACTGCCATGTTCAGCCTGCTGTCAAGGCAACTTGGCCCAAGAAAAGCTGCAGAAAATGGATGGATGGGTTTCCCCATTTCACTCATGTAACCTAACATAGGATACCATCCCTGACTTGCAACAGAATGTAACTGAAGCAAAGAAATACAGAAAAACTGATAGAAATGATGGATAGATGGAGGAAAAGACAAAAGGAAGGAAGAATACTTAGTGCCAATGTCACCTGGTGGTTGGTTACTACAACTCATACGAGAAAGATGTGTTTTTAATTTAATCCCACGCAAGTTTCCCTCAATAAAAACCCTGTAAATGAATCATTTGAGATGCAAATAATTCATTTACAAATCATTTGTGAATGCCTCATACTGACAGATGTAAAAGGTGTGTGTGTGTGTGAAAGAATGTGAAAGAGTGTGAATAACCTTCTATTATTCTCGCACAGCCAACTGGGAATGCTCTGCTGTATTTGTTTGTCTATGTTTCTATGTGTGCAGATGTTCGTGTGTGTGTGTTTGCACCTAAAGGCTTGCATTTGCTAATGATAATTACCATGGAAATATATATATGTGCATATTTATATTACCCATCATGTCTGCACGCACACAGGTGCCTTTAAGTGTCTGTCTGTGAATGCATAATGCATCTTTATGCAGGCAGGTGTATGCCCTTGTATCAATAACGCATGCCAATACAGCATGTGTGCGCACAGCGGTTAGCTGAGGGCCATAGGTGGAGGAAGGTCAAGGGCCAAGCAGGGGCCAGATTGATCAGAGGGCCCCTATGGAGCCCCAGGAGGGCCACTAATGGAGCTGTCATTATGCCATGTCCTTGCTGTCCAACAGCCTCCTCTGCTGTCACACACACACACACACACACACACACACAACACTTTGAGGTAACATACACACACACACTTGATGACTCAGCAGTTTTTTCCTCAGCTGGAGTTAGTGCCAGAGAGTTCAAAGGCACAACATTGTTGGACAGGCGAAACACTGTCATCTCGGCAGGATGCAAAAATAGTGAGACATTCAAAAGAAAATAAAGCTGTTTAAATCACCCATCATGTGTTTACTGCTTTGACCTCAGGAATCTGTGAAGGGTTTTTTTGCAACAAGAAGTCGGCTGAGCCACAAAACATTTTTACACAGCTGAGATTTTTATGCAAGTGTTACACAAGGCACAAGTGGTGTGTTACTGTTCTTGCGTTATGACTGGCTGTTTCCACAGAAAGAGGAGGAGGAAACAAAGCGCACAGACATGTTTCACTTTGTTTTTCATCTGAAGGTAATAGTGAGAAGAATTATTTAAACCCTTTAATACTGAACTCTTAAGTTTGTTTTCAGGTGGAGTAAATCCTAAATCAAAAGAGAAGCTTGTTTGGGGTTTAGCCCACAGTCATAATGCTGTGCAGTAAGTCCCTGCATCCTCTCAACACCGAGTCAAAGCCTGGAGATTCTTTATAAGGTTGCTTTCACCACTTCAGCAGCTTGTTTTGTTTCTCTGGGTGTGCATGTTCAGCTTTATGAAGTTGCATTTTGTCTTTCAGGGTTTTATTAAATTCAAGGAATTTTCTTTTGTTTCTCGTCTCTTTCAGTGTGATTCAGTTGACACTAAAGCATAATTGCATTTTATAAACAAGACGGAGTATGGAGTCATTATATAAGTTCAATATAAGCTGGAGCAGTAAAGTAGGGCTAAAAGATAAGAGGAATCAATTCAGTAATGTCATCTATTCCTCCCTGAACTCAAACGGCAAGAATTAGCATTAGCTTATCCTGAGGAGGGGATCTGCTATTTCTCAATTAGCCCGTCTCTCTTAGCCTCCTTCCTTTAGGTGTTGTCAGCCAGGCTCAGGAGTGTCAGTGACGCTAATCTTAGCTTAGTAGAAGAGCATTTAGCAGTGGTTTGAACTGGAAGCAAGTTGGTGAAAAGTGTGACATGGTGCAGCCCTGCAGGTTGCCAGGGAGTGCATTTCACAATGACTGAAGTTTTGAAAGTGTGTGAGGAAATAAACTCTGACTGTTGACCAACAAAGAGAAATCGCTGCTCTCCAATATTTTAGAATTTTGGATAGTCATTTTAATCAATGTATTTAGCCTTGACAGTGTCAGTAATATTCTTGCTACAGTCTTGATTGCAGAAACAGCTAATGCTGGCCTTACACCGAACCACATTTCAAGTGATTTCAGAGTGACTTACAAATTTCCAAAGTCATTATAGTTTTACTGGAGTTGTGGCGCTCTCCCGTGATCTCGCATATGCCGTGACCAATGCAAGTGGTCTGCACCCTTGAGAACATTTATATCTGTGCCTCATAGCGTCCGCATTTGGAACTGGTAGTCGCTCTAACACTTTGTGCACCTGGTAGTCAGCCGGACTTCCAGAGAGGTTTCCGGGGCTCCTTGCACAGGGGAGAGTGCCTGTTTACGACCTTATTCTCCTGTTCAAGCCTCCTCTGATTTCTTCAGCTTTGGACTTTTGCCTTTTTTCAGCTTGTGCTCTCAAAAGGAATCTAGTTGTAGTCTTACAAATAGCGACCCTGTAAGATCCCAAGTTATTGCAAAATCTTAGTCTGTGACGAAAAACTCAGTGACTTGCTGAGAGTCTTTAGATGTGAGAGGATGCCAGGTTTATCTTTTAAAAGACGTCATAAAGTTTTGCCAAAGTCTTCTAGTCTATGGAAGGCATAAAATGCTATCGGTTGGCATTTTACTGAGCTGCAAAACTCTTTACTTCCTGTTGCTTCTACCACTAGCTTCCTGTCACTGTTAACCCTAATCAGAGCCACAAATTGAAGACATTCAGCCATTGTTTTTGACTTGGTGCTAGTCTTTCATTTAACTTTCAGTCATGCAATCATATTTTAGTGCTACTGCCTTTCACAGGTTTTCAATAAAACTATTAAGTCTTCCTCAAGCTCTAAAAAAAATCAATTCTGGTTTTTGGGTGTGTGACAAAGCTGTTATAATACTCTTGCCTTTGCGACTGCAATAACCCACAAGGATCAATAAGGTTTCATCAAATCCACTCTCATCAAATTGTGTATGTAAAGGTCACTATGAGACCAACACATTGACTGACAAAACACAAAAATAAATTGTTAAGCACTGCAGCAAGCCGCAGTCTATCAAATGTATTACCTATGACCTGAGGAGAAGTGTGAGGCAGACTCTTAGAATAATAATAATAATAGGCTAATACATTTTATTTATGAAGCGCTTTTAACCAAGCTCAAAGATGTTTTACTTCTGCTTATCTGCTCAAACACAACATCCTGCCAGTAAAACAATATCTAATAGGCCATGAGTGCCTCCAAAATACATAACAAAGTGAGTCAGCCCAGTGTTGAATAGGAGGAAGAGAGGAAAATTGGTATCCTGCGGATACACTCCAAATGTCAGGTCTGGTAAGAAGAAGAAGTCAAGGCCGCCTTGACAGAGCAATATAATTTGAACCCAGTTCTGTGACTCAACTAGATATATCTGCTCTTTTTCCTTCCGAGTGAGTGGAAATATCTGCCACTGTCATTTTTAGCAGAGAGGAGGGAGGAAATGAGCCGTGGAAAAGACGGATTTGGAAGATGGGATGGTGTTTGTGTGTGTGTGTCTATGTGTGTGTTTGAGATGAGTTGACTTGCGCATATGAGCATCAGAGACTTTTCCACTGAGAGAGATGGTCTCTGTCCATGTGTGTGTGACACATGGACATGCTCTTTAAAAAAGTGTGCATTGGTGCACGTGTGACAGCGTGTAGAGGAAGTCAGCCAAAGTGCTTTGTCATCGATGAGGTGCTGTCATTGCTAGCGTTAGACTCAGGTGTCAGAGTGTCACCCGTCACCCTCTTGTCATGTCAGCCATGATACCTCCACTGCGTCAATCAATGATTTCTGGGTGTCACGGCGACTGAAAAGATGACACTAATGCATCTCTGTGTTGAGAGCGCCGGAAGTTTGGTGGACCTCTAAGCAAATCTGTCACATCGCAATGATGAACAACAAGAAGTTTATGTGCAAACACACACTGGAAGAAGTGTGTGTCTGTTAGAGAAGAACAAGGAGCAAATTGAGGAAGGGGGAAGTGAGCGGGCATGTATTGGCATTTGACTGACAATCGACTTGAGGGCATCATGAAATATTCAGGTGGATAGTGGGAAAAAAAATGCTTGATTCCAGGAATGGTGGTAGATCAAATCGAGTATTTTTTTAGAGCTGTGACACCTTTTACAGATACCCATGACACCCTCGACTCGACCCGCGTCAAAACAACTGCCAGCTATTGTTTGTCTTCTCATCGCCCCATGGCTTCTCGCTGTTTCCTCCATTTTGCAGTAATGTCAAGGTGGAAAGACACATGAGGTATTGATCACAGCCTCTCAAAGAGGATGCATGTCTGTGGTAAAACTGAGAGAGCGAGGAAGAGGAGGAAGAGAAAGGGAAAAAGAGGGGATGTCATATGTGAGAGGGGTTGGGGAACAAGAGGAAGGGAGGACAGGGAGGAAGAACGAAGCGGAAAAAAGCAAAGTAAGATTGGAAAGTCTGATAAATGCAGCAACTGTCAGCTGGTGCTCTCCTCCTACCATGGTGAGAAGAATAGATCCTCAGCCTCCCACCTGCCCCTCTATCTACGGGTCAGTAGGGAATTTCTATTAGTTGCTGCCTTGCTGGCTGTGGATATGGACTTGACACAGTAGACCCACGGGAGATTGTTGGCTGCACACCTTCAATAAGCGCTGCCCATCTCCCTCTTGCTCATCTCCATCACTCAGATCTGTGTGCCGAGTTTAAGATTTTTTGTTTGCTTTGGCCTTTCTTTCTCTCCCATATTCGTCTATAACACATTTCAGATGGCCGCACCTGATTTTCAGCTGCTCCTCTTTCTTCTGATGCTTCTTTTAATCTTCCCCTTGCTGCCTGGCTCTCACACCCTCATTCAATCCCTCCCTCTCCTACTTTTCTTTCCATCAATGCGTCCGCCGGTCCAGTCTGCAGCAAAGACTCAGCAAAGCTCAGTGTTTGTTGCCAGAGAGACAGCAGCCTACGCAGAAGTGACCTGCTCATTCATGCCTCATTTCCTGCTATTCATATAAAGAAAGAAAGATCATATTGTGCCTGATAAATTCTTTGAAAGCTTCAAATACAAAGACACACAGAAAAAGCGCCATATTCTCTGGTCAAGGTGAATTTGTTCTGACTTCACTGCAGAGGAAGGGTAAAAGTCAACTCATTAGAGGCGGCCATGTCATGGGGTTTGTGTAGAGAAGTGCTGCACACATCGGTTTGGTCTTACAGGCAGGATGACCTCTGACCCGAGCTGTGAGCTTTAGAATAGCATGATCATGGAATTAACAATTCTGATAATCAATAGCTTAAAGGAAAAGGCTGGCAATATTGTCAGGTCGGTGGCCTTGAGTGCATTTTTTCTCACTGAAAGCAGATCACGAATATACGTCTCAAGCAAACGTTACTTAAACGAGAGTACACGTTGCCTTTCTGCTGACATTTTGGTGCTTTAGTGAGTATTTAGGGCAGCAGGACTGTGTGTGTGTGTGATTGTCTCCAAATAAACTACAGTTCCCATGTTCATCATAAAAAAGAAACACGTCAGCCTGAGAAACAGTTTGCCTTGTGGATGTATTTTTAATGGCTTTCAAAGTGCCACAGAGGTGTGCAGCACAGGAAAATAAGCTTTATTGGGATACGCAGGTAACACATGTCAAAAGGAATTGATTCATTGGTGGTTTTGGTGGTTTTATGGGATTTTCTAACAAAAAAGAGAAAAACCCCACCAACAACAGAAAGGAAAAATGTCAAACACTGACCAGTTCCAGCATCTTAAATGTGAAAACTAATTGTAAAATCAGTATTTTAGAGTTTTAAACTGCCGGTCTGACAAACAAAAGCAATCAATGTAGAATCAGGAAAAA
>JAQFJB010000015.1:13097072-13110654 GCA_029874875.1 Naso minor
AGACATGTGAGGACAAGTTCTAGGCAGAGTTTGTGATCACTGCAGGCACACAGCCTCACCAATAGGTGGCAGTGTCAGACCATCTACGGACAGTGAGCTCACAGTGAAGCCCATAGGAAATGTGTAGATTTATGAATTAAACTATTAAGAGGTCTTGAATCATAGCGGTTTTCACATTCAAATATTTGCACAGCGTTTGTGCACACAATTATAGGTGCAAAAAGTTATATGGTCATGTTAGAGCTACAGGAAGGACTCAGCAGTGGCTCAGGGGAATAATAAGTCATTAGAGTCATTTAGGAAGGGCTGGACATGGTTCACTTTGAGATAACAATATAGAGAAAACAACATCAGCCCACCCTAATCATCCAGCTCAAGCACTTTTCATTCAAATTACAATAATAAATAACACGGGAGGCACCAACGAAGTTCACATTCACTAATTAAATAGATTTTATTTTATATAAATACATTAACTGTTTTGGTTTTATGTGGATGGGTTGACACAAAGAGTAATAGAGAAAATGAGCTGAACTTTAGTTGAACTCAGACAGTTGGCTGATTTAAAATTTAAAAAATTAATAATTAAATAACAATTAAACCAAACTTTAAAACAAACCCTAAGAATGATCCTAAATTGTTTGCTAAGAATAAATAAATATGGACATAAGTTTGGCAAAACATGCTCTATCGCAACAACTGACTTGGCAGCAGCTACACCACCCGGCACAGCCTGCGGAGCAGTCTGAGGTCATGCAGTGTGGCTTTTTTCCAGGAACTGCGGTTCATTCATATTCAGCTCAAGACCACAATGTAAAAACAAAACAAAACAAAACCAAAAAAATCCACAACTTACAACTCTCTGTCTCACCCAAACACACCAGCGCTCCCCAAAAAGTACCCAAAACGGTTTTAATTCAGCAGTTTTAATTCAGCAGTTTTCATCTCGAAAATGACAATATGTCATCAGTGCTGCAAACGATTATATTCTTGTTTTAACAGACATTTTGAGGGACTTCCATAAATGTTTTGTAACGTGTTAGGCTTTTCGCGACCTTTCCCCGCTGATGACCTTTCTCCACCCACTGTTACATAACTCTGGTGCTGCTCCCCTAAGGTCAGGTGGGTACTTTCCTAGGGAGAAATCTAATCAAAGTGAGTCCAAAAATCTTCTGAAACCTACTCCAGAGCAGGGCAGAAAAAAACTGAGAGGCAAGGCTGTGGGAGAAAATGGTACCACCCCCCCCACTTCTCCCTTCTACCTAACGGGATACGACGTCACACAGAGAGGGCGGGGCGGGGCAGGAAGGAGGGAAATTAATTTCAAGGCTGTGGCGGGACAGTGAGTCGAGCATGAGCGGTGGAGACACCGGCGGCGCGAGCTTGGGTGGAGGAAAGCCCACAGCGGGCGAGACCCTGCCCAGTTACCACAGGGCTCCACGTGAGGCTGGAGCTCGTGTCGACGAGTCAGACTGAGCTGTCACTGGAGCCCGGACCGACCTCCGTCACCCCGTACACCATCATACACACTCGTGTAAAAATAACTCTGTGACAAGAAGTCTGAATGAGATGTGAGCATTTCTTTTTGGTTACGTTTTGAATGACAGGCTGAAACCTGAAATGAAATGTATTTATAAATCTACATGACGTCACGTCTGGTATAGGTAGCTATTAGACATGTAAACATATTTGTATTACATATTTGTAAGGGTGAAAATAGAGAGCAGACTGCATTACAGGCAAGAATGTAACGTTATAGGCGATGAAGCTCACAGGATAGGAAAACATGACCAAGACGAGTCTAGAGTTGCTTACAAAGTAACAAAACACGACGACATAAATGCCAAAAATGTCATACTTAATAGTAATTTTACTTACATTGTTAGTTGTCTGTCGTCCAGTCCTGTTTGAGGAATTCTTACTTGTTGAATGAAGTTGCTGTTTATCTGCCTCCTTGTTTTTTAATTCTCAGATGTGTGAAATAACAACTCAGCCCTTCGTGTGAATCAAACACAGCTTCAGTGAAAACTTGTACGCGACTTCTTCATTATTTCTCAAAGTGTTCTCACAGACATTGAGTTGAGCTGAAGTTTTATGAACTCTGGTGGGAGGTGACGTCCCTGTCCCGTGCGGGGGCGTGGTCTGCTGGCACAGCACGTGGAATTCGCCCGGTAAACACACGAGGACACGTGAATGTTTGGCTCTTGTAGGATAGCTGGGAGGAAATTCCAGCTGAGGACTGCACCCAGCACGGCAGCTCCACGGACAGCTCTCTGTGGCTCTCACTGCGCATGACACGGAACGTGCAGTATCCCGGATGTACTGTTCAAACAGGGAGGGTGAGTTTGCTCCCTCCTGTTTTAAGGGTTCTGCTCATTTTGCATCTGACACAAATGAGTAGAGAACAAGGTCAAAGGCAACACTGGTGGGAGAAGCAGGCTACACTTAATTCAGTGTGAAGATATCACAATGAAGGCTACATACAATAAACAAAGGTACAAAAATACTGATGCAAGTTCTGATTTTTACTTTGTGGTTTTACACTTCTACTTATTCAAGTGAAAAATATAATACGTTTTACTCCACATTCATCCGCTATAAAGTACATTGCTGGTGACTTCACAGTTTAGGATTTTTAAATTCAAAACATGAGTGTCACATCTGGTCTTGGTAAAGTTGGCTCCATTTTGATCTGACTGACTACTTTTGACACTGAGTACATTTTGCTGGTGTACTTAAAATGCAGGACTTTTACATGCAATGTACTGCTTGTGCACTGTGGTATGTCTCCTTTTTGATATCTGCCTATATATTTGCATCATCCAACATTTTAAGTAAACGCTCTTAGTGCTTCTTGTATACCATCGCATATAATAGTCAAAAAATTACAAGTAAAAATACAAAGTTTGAGTTGTAAGCTGTACTTAAAGTACAGTATTGAAGGTAAGAACTCATACAGATTTCCCCTTTCAGGGAGTTATCAGGCTATATATAAACAATATATGGTATTACTAGTTTACCACCATTCTTTCATGTGCAATCAGCTCATACATGTGACATCGTTCACATTTGGCCATAAAATGTGGGCAAATCTGCTTCAAAACATTTGACCCACTCTTAATTAATGGGTCACCAACTTAGCACAGTGTTCATAATGTGCAGGTCCCATATGGCCTAACTGTTAAGATTCCAGGTTTTCAGCCAAGCGACAGAGGTCCTACTACCGGAAGAGGAAGTTTCATGTCTTCGGTCCACATTATTACACTGCCACACACTCTCATACATCTATAGTATGGTTTGAGCTAAGCATTAACCTTGTGGAATTCAGTATGTAAAACTAGTTTGAACTTGTTATAGGAATTGTACCATGATTGGTGCTAAAATGTAACATATAGCACCTTTACATGCTGCAGCAGATTGAGGTGGAGCTATTTTTCAAAGCTAAGCCCACATTTGATTATTTAGGTTGGGGGACAGTACATATTAATGAACGGTAACCTGAGAATATGCCAGATTATAGCCATAAGCTAATTTCCATCTGTAGTCCCATGGGAAGTTGATGTTATACATTCATAAGCTACAAAAATACATGAAACCAAAACAATATGCACACAATGTAATAAGTAAAATCCGAGACACCACGAACTGCACACAAGCTGACACAGACAAATGTACAACATGACAAAATGTGGTTATGCAATGTTGTACAACACAAAGCAAGAATGAGTGACTGCAAGAGTCCATGTGCAAAGATGAAACATAAGCAGGAGGTAAAGTACATGGAAAGATAAAGTGCTCAGTGCTGGTATACTGCATATCATAGTAAAGTCCTAATAAAGTGCTCTAAATGAGTCCATATTGATCCTGTATCAAGTCCTTATTAAAACGTATCGTTACAATACTAATTAAATGGCATTTCACATGTTAGAAGTCAATTTAACATATTTTAATACATTCAAAACTTTAACTGTTTAAAATGTTGTACTTTTATCATTATCACTATCACTATCTTTCAACAACCTATTAAATTCATTTTAGCTAAACTCATATCAAGCAGGTGGAGAGATGAGTATGAGAGTAGATAACTGGAGGGACACTGGAAACTTTTTCCCCCAAAGGAAAATGCTGCATTTTGTTTTTGTCCAATATCCTCTAACTGTTTTTTTTTGTTGTTTTTGTTTTTTTGCTTTATTTAAGCAGAATGAAGGGTTGATTAATCAAGCTTGGGTGGCTGGAAGGTGGTAAGGTTTTTATTGGGGTCTCTTTATAAGGTACTGACTCCTTTTAAAACTTTCTCTCCCACTCCTGCTGGCCCCACTTTAACTAGACCATGATGTAAAGACTGTTCCCCAGGATTTTTGTTTTGTTTTGTTTTGTTAAATCACTGTGTGATTTCCTGAGCAGTTCTTCTTTGGCTCTGTTTTAAAACTGGCATTGATAAAACCTTAACACTGACCTTTTTTTTTTTTGAAGAAATTCCTAATTGCTTCTTTGGTAATACTTAAAGACATGAGGCTTTATAAGTGTACTCCAAGGGATAATACTCAATGAGATGTGCTTTTAATAATGCATGACACAGAGGCGCAAAGCCCTTCAAAACACTGCAAGGTTTTTGGCAACAGACAATGAAAAAGTCTTCCTAATCACAGTCAGTCCAGAGGGAGCAAAGCTCAGATATTGCTGACAATATGAGCAACAATCAGTTACGTATTTGACATCTGGATTTGCCTCGGCATGGATAATATTAAGGTGAAGCATTATTATAGTTTTCACCTGTCAGTCACCAAAATTAAAAAAGAACATAACTGAATTAAATGATGTATAAATTCCATCTTTTCCTGACCTCACACGAAGGTTTGCAAGGCAATTTACAAGAAATGTGTTTCCACAGGCAATTTATCAAATGTGTTAAATGTGACTCATGCACAGCTACAAATGATTAAGCTTAATAATTTGTCTACAGAGCGGCAACTTGTTAATTCAATCTCTTGTTGTTAATTGTGTTAAATCATAATTAAGAAGACAATGGCGGCACACATTTTGTGTCGGCTCCATTGTTGGAAGGAGTCTGGTATTTTTCCCTGGAGAATCTGTATAATGAGCACTGCTGTGCAATAAATAATATTCTGACAGTGGTATTGTTCTGGCCTACTGAAATCAAAGTAATCGAATACCGAGCTTCATCTTTGACTGCAGGCCCTGAATTTCAAATCAATTATTGTCTTCAGCAGCCTGTTAAAAGGAAAAAGGAACTGTTCAAAGGCCTTACGAAATGGTTTCTGGAAAGTTTTCTGCCATAAATAGGAATATAAAAATATGGAAATATTACTGTACGTTTTTGCCTTCTAGCAGTGTTTGGACAACTACCCAGATGCCAAACTTTCTCTGAAGTGGATCTGTTCAAATGGCTCAGAGTTGCAATCACAGATGCCACAAGCGAGGACAGACAGGCAGCCAACACATCTCCACCCCCCCGCCTCTCACAGTCTCTCTGTGGCACAAAATGATCTGCCACGATGAACAAGAGTATGCGCTACAGGGCGGCTGCTGGCGTCAATTTATCAGCTCTGGGCTCATCCAGAATATTGTCTCTCCTTCTGGCAGGAAGCAAATCAAACAAACAAAAGGACAAATGGAGAGCAACGAGGAGAAAAGGGAGGAGAGCAAAAACAGCAGGACTTATTTTGCCAACCTCTTCAATCAGGTGAAAAGATAAACACCAAACTAAAGTGAACTCAAACAAAAAAAGGCCAGAGAATAATCATTTACTGTACGAGGAGCTGCAGAGATACGCTTCTGACATCCTTTCTCCAATCTGTATGCACCTCGACTTGCAAACGTCTCTCTCACTGCATTCATCTCTGCACAACCTCGCCTTCCACGGCTCCTCCTGCAGCTCTGATTGTCTAGCCGCCTTCAACGTCTCCTGAGCTATTCTCTTGGTCTCCTTTCAAGATGTTACCCCCCGACGGCACAATACATGTTTATACATACACATCAGATTACCTTTGAAGGAGCTATGTACAAAATACAAAAAAATACAAATACAAACTAACATCATGAATGTTCAAAAATCACATAAACATTCTCATATTGTGTTGTGGTTGAGATTCTGTCCCATCATGCATTATGGAAAGAGACAACTAGACATTTTTTTGCTTGAAATAACATCACAATGTCACCGAGTAGATATGGGGGACAGCTGCTAGTGGGGCTCTGGCCTCTCTTAATGCCCAAGAAGGAGTCGACAGGGCCAGCTGAGCTAGCGCGAACAAGTGGCTCGGCTAACGTCATAAACTGTTTAATAATTACGATAAATGTTGTAATATTGTGTTGTGATTGAGATTCATATTCGCAATACTTCATAGAAAGAGACAGTTAGACATGTTTTGCTTGAAAAAAACCCCATCGAATAAGCAAGTTAATGTGATGGACAGCCAAGCTGCCACTAACTGCTAGCAAGGCTCGGGTCTCTCCTGAGCGGAGCTACTGAGAACAAGGGGTGGGGCTGGTGGAGTGCCAGGGGGAGTGGGGGGTGTGACTACATGCAGGTTTGTTTTGGTGTTAAATCTGATGCAGAAGTGCGACCACTACCAGTGAATCAATTTTGCATATAGCTACTTCAAGGATCTGTGATGGAAGATGTTCAGCATAAATACATAAACATGGCATCAATAGTATTTTAGACATTTGTGGCCACTTTTGTTTATAAAACATGTTTTCTTATGTGGTTTTATTTCCTTTCTTTCATATGTGCCTCATCCTTTCTCCTCTCACCTCGATGTGAAGTGGTCTCGCCTGGCTGGAGTCGGCGCCGGTGGCTTTGCAGACAGCTCGCTGTGCCCATTACCTTAAGCACGTCTGGCTGGTGTGAGCAAGATTAGAGGAAGAATGAATAAGGCCTCTTGACTGTGAGCGCGAGGCCACCTACCTATAAATCACTTGCTAACTCTCCACAGCCGCTGCCCCCTTCCCGGTATCAAAAGTCTCTGACCCAATCAGAATTTCTCTGTTGTTCTCTGCTGCCCCGCCCATTCTCCGTCCCCATTTTCCTCCATCTTTTTCCTGCCTTGCTTCCTTCATACCTGCCTGCTGTTCTCCCTGCCTCACTTTGTCTCTTTCCTTATTTTCGCTCTAACTCTGCTAGCTATACACTCTTCCATCACTATTTCCTTCTGTTGCTTGCATCCCTTTCTGTTGTTTTTATCTCGCAGTTATCTTCCTCTTGCTCTTTCTTGCTAGTCGTGCACTTTAACTTGCTGTCTTCTGTGTTATTCCAAGTCTTTCTTTCACTCTACCTCCTACGTTCTGGTCCTCCTGCTGCTTCCAGTGGAGCATGTAAGGGAGTGAAGACGGCAGTCTGTGGTGAAATCAGTTTGTTCTCTGGGTGGGAGCAAGTGCACCTGAGATGGTCCAAAGTTAAAGGAAAAAATGTGCAGCACTGTTTTCACTACATATCAGCCGGGGACATAATGGCTGAGCATTTTTTTGAATGGAAATTTGCTCACTGTGTTTAATCTACACTGCCTGTTACAATTGAAAAACGTGATGAGCCCAAAACGGCTTAGGACTAAATACTTTAGTTCTAAATGGCCGTAGTTGATGAGATTAGATTAAACTCTTAATGATCCCTGTGGGGAAAATTGGATCCTTACAACAGAAAAGAATAGATACAGCAAGGAAATAAATAAGTAGAGAGCTAATAGAGGGCATGAAATATCTGTCTGACAACTGAAACCAATGGCATATACTATTCATAATATCAGCTTTAAAGGAGGACTGGACATAAAGAAACAAATAAATGCACATAAAAAGCAGAACTGTAACCGCACAGTACAATATTTTTTTATTTTTTGGTGCAATACTGTTCTTGTGGCATGCAACATGGAGTTTGCGCAATCATGGTCAGAGTGCAATATGTTAAAAGGTGCAATTTTATGTCTTCTTTTCTGTATTATGTGTGTGTTCCTATTGAAGCTTGTATGTTAATACAGCACCAAACCCTAAATTCACCCCCAAGTGTATAACAATATTGTATTGTATTGTGAGTTAGATGAAAAAACACATTCATTTACATTTTTCTTTTGATGTTTTGGCTTATAACTCCAAATACAGAAACCTAACTAACAGGGATGCACAATTAATCAGCACTTTATTAAAATCACAATGTGGACTTGTGCAATTTTTCAACAGCAGGGGCCACGATGTTTGTTCTAGGAAAAATGTCTGTGTCATAAGACTATTTCAAATACTGAGCTGCTGCACAGGTGTCCTTGCCAACACATAATATTCTACAGACTTAAAGGGAAATGCCAACATTCTTTTCCTTTTTGTTATTTGCCTTCTTCCTGAGTTCCAGTCAAGAAGATAGATCCCATTCTTTCAACTTTGCGGCAGTAACAAGGAAGAAACGGACAGAGCTCACCCACCGCTAATTAGCTTAGCTCAAACACTGGTAATCAATGGGAAGTGCTAGCCTGCCTCTGCCTAAAGTCATCAGATAAACTTTTTAACAACTCTACATGGTCATGTGTGCTTGTTGACTTGTTTATTTACCACGTTATGTTATTTTTAGATTCAGATTAGCACTTTACGTAATTTAAGACACGTACCGGAAGTAAACTGCAGGGCGCATGAGCGCTAGTAATTAGGAGCAGAGGAAGAAATACATTAGGCGCTGATCTGAGATACCAGATATTTTGGGAAATCATGCAGACTAGTAGCTAACAACTATCTGCATGAGGACCAGGACTTGTTAGGGACTTGTCCACCTTCCCTGCAAGCTGAAACAAGACAGAATATGAAGTCATCTAACAGGCCACTGGCTCAAATCTGGATGCCACACAGCCACACAGCAGTGAGGAGAATCTGCAGCGTGATTTGCAGCCTAAGTCAGGACAGCAGTGCCATTTTAAAATGGAATACATGTGCAGTTCCTCTACAGACTGAGGGAAGAGAACCCCACAGTCCTGTAATGAGACGATAATGGAAAAGAGACAGGCTGAATATTCCTCTCTTTTAACTTTTAACACCCCCACCATCCCACATTTGTTCACACACACGCACCAATAAACTAATCGCATGAGCACACATGTACAGAATTTAATTTGCCAGTTATAAAGTACTTTTTCCATTTCACCTCTACCTAGGCGATGGACTCATTGTGTGTTGGCTGAGAGAAAAGTGACAGAGTAGAAGGCTGAAAGCAGAAAAGTCAAAGATGGATGGATGAGGTGGTCTTGGAGGGAGATATAAATGGAGAGGCAGACAAAAGGAGAAAGAAGACCCATCATCCAGTGCAGTTACTGCCCACAGGATGACAGCACAGTTTGTATATGTTATTTGTGTCATGGCATGTGTGTGCATGTGTGCAATTTGTTTGTGTGTGCAGGTGGATGAGCAGTGCAGAGGCACAGCCTTCCCCACCTGCACGTGTCATCAATATCACTGCGGTGGACGCAGCTAATTGCAATATGTCATCAATAACAAATGCTCAGATAAGGCTGCACATAAAGCTCTGACAATGGCATAACTAGAGTGAATGGACGCTCCTGGGGAGCAATACAGATGTGTTGTAATTATGTCACTAGTTTAGTGATGAGGTGTTGTGGGTTGCACTCATCTCCCCACCACATTCTGCAATTAGATACATTGCCCCCTACTGGCTGTGACCGATGTAGGTAAAAGTCATTTGATTGAGGTAAAGTGGTCGTCAATATGGACTGCAAGAGCAATACATAGCATATTGTGACAGAGTCCAGTTCTATATGCAGTTGAGAAACTATTCCTTTATGAAATAATCATATTTGAATGGCAGAAATGGGTAAGTTAGATAAATTAAAGGTATAAAAAAACAAGATGGATTATCTCACTGATGAAAATTTGTCTAGATCTTAAATGAGCCCACATCTAATTTTACTTGTCTCTGTTTTTCCTGTGATTACAGTAATAATTTTTTCAGTGTTTTTTTTTTTTTTAAAATAAATTCATGGGGAAAATGGCTTTGTCAAATAAAGTTAAAGTTGTAGTTGGTAACATCTGGAAATCAAGCTAGCTGTAGCATGAGACTCATTGGAAAGCAATTTCGCTGCACGCTCCCCTCTCTGTTTTTGTTTTATTTCGTTTGTTGTCGCTCTCTCTTTTAAGTCCAGTTTGCACCAAAGATTTCACCATGAGACAAAACGGTTGCAGGGAAAGTTGCAGCGGTGTAAACTGGTCTGTCTCAGCTCGACTCAAGCCGGCTGATGGTGCCTGAAGACACTTTGGTGTTGGCAGGGGCGAGCTTTTCAGCGTAAGGCACATCACTTGCGTCAGTATCAACATCATCTGTTGCTAAGAAGCACAGTGTAGCACACCAATCAGGACAGAAAGGTCATAGAGCATCACTAACTGGCCAAAAATAACCGGGGCCATAGAATTTTTGCCAATCCTGAATACAGAGGCATGATGGGAAAACACAGAGAGCTCGCGATACTCTCAGACTAAGTCATTTACTAACAGGTGTCTGTGGGCATTATGGCATTTTTTCCTAATAGAACCTACTCATCAAGAACTCACACACACATTCAAACACCAATGGTGATGCCATCAGGAGCACTTTGGGGTTAGTATCTTGCTCAAGGACACTTTGACATGTAAAGTGGAGGTGCAGGAGATCGAACCGCTGACCTTCTGATTGGTAGACGACCCGCTCTACCTACTGAGCCACCGCCGCTCCATCAATAATCAACTTCTTTCCATCTAAAGACCGATTGGGGGTTTCAGCTCTAGTCGTATAATACACACAAATATCTGATCTTACTGTTTTTGTATGAATACTCTGCAGGTGTGCAGGCGAACAAGTTCCTGTAATGGGAACACAAATGCACCAGACAGCTGTTATCCAAACCTCCAACCCTTAATCTGTCTGAGATGACATCTCAATTTCAGACAAGACAATCAGAGAGGGAAAGGTGGAGATAAAACAGTTCAGTCACGATCGAGCATTCTCTCCACGGAGGTCTGCTGAATCCCGCAGAATGGAGAGGAGCTAAACTGTCCCAATCATGTTGATGTGGATTTAATGAGCGGCTTTAAACTCGCCTGCCAATCACACTGCTTAAGACCTGCGAATCCTTGGAAAGACGGACTCTACCTGTGCATATCTGGGGGTAACTACATCAAAAGTTGACGGCGGAGGGGCCTGCAGGTGGCTCATTGGTATGAGCATGGGGGTCTGTTCAGCTGCATTAAGCCCCAGCAAGTTCATTAAGCAGCATGAGAGGGAAAGGACGAAGAGCGGAGCAGATAGACTGCCTTGATCCATGTAGATGAATGTTCTGCACTGCTGCATGAGAGACTACAGGGATAAAGTCTGAAGTGAATAAGCGTATTTGCATTAAGGGGTTGCACGTGAGTGTATGTGTGGGTGTAAAGAGAGCAAAGAAGGGAGAGAACGTGGAAACAGAATTAGAGTAAAGAAGTCAAGAGTGTGTATGCAGCAAGACAGAATGTTCTGACTCACACAGACAGCATCAATCTCAAAGGTATCTGTGTGAAGCTCCATGAATAAAAGCAATTTCAATCAGTAAACACGCAAGCTGGAGGGTAAAACATTATGTCCCTTTATGTAAGTGTACCATTTTCACTCTTCCAGGCTTCACTTCCTGTTACGAGGGCCATAAATTTTAGTCTTTTTGGACTGCTGCCTGAGATGTTGGCCAGACGCTGCTCTCACATCTGATAAGCAAAGTTCCAAAAACAGCCAGAAAACACAGTTGAGACAGCAAACTGCAAAGGCAACCTGATGCCTCTTCATCATCCAGACAACACTGACAGGTGCTGTGATGATGGAGTGGGGAGGAACTTCACTCATTTTAGTAGAAAGTCGGAAACAGAAAGAGGAAAGAAAAAAACACCTGCTCTCTCTGTCTGTCTTCCAGCCTGCCTGAGTATGTCCCCAGGCACTATCGTCTCCCTAAATAAGAACACCTCGGAAAATGAAGGAGGGTGCTGGAGGAGGAGAAAAGAGATGCATATTGTTTCAGAGAGGAAGTTGTTTAACCAAATTGAAATGTGTACATGCAAAGCACCAAAGAGGGAGGATATGTGTGCAAAAAAGAGGAAGTTAAGAGGCCTGTCTGTCTCTAATATGCTCGAGTTGCACCGGACAATCTCAGAGACAGATGCTGTAATTCTATTTAAATGCATTTGGGTGCTGAGTGGCCTGGCAGGCGAGTAACAAGTGCCGGCTGAGCGCAGAGCCGGAGAGTACTGAACATTAAGTTGCTTCTTTCGCTCTCTCAGCCTGCTCTGTCGACAATCTGTTTTTTTGTTTTATTGCATTTTCTGTCTTTTTTTAAACAACATTTTGCTTTTGTTTGTCTGTTAGCTGTCTGTTTCTTCCCCCAGGGGTAAAAATGTGCTTAAGGAAGCAGTTTTGGGATGTAGAGATTAATATATGTGTAGCTGGCTGTGTCTCTTTGCAAGAATAATGGAACAACTGTGTAAGGACCAAGACAATATGACAGCCTGTGAGAGAGAGAAAACATCTTGGAATAGAGTAATAGATCACAATGAAAAAAAAAAAAGACTGTCATGTGCGGTTGCAATGAAAATGGACTGAGTCACTTAACTTGCGTTTTAGCTTGTAGCTTTATTAACGAACGCTCACACACTGTTGAGAACAACAACACATAGTGATGACATCACACAGCTGCAACTACGGTAGCCTGTAGTCGCGCATCACCACAAAGACACTTTAAGAATGAGCCAGACACTTTTAAATCAAATAACTTTGTTTTCTTTATGAGGCTGCGCCGAATGGCTCAAATTGATACAGTAAGGACAGCAGGTAAGTAAGTGCATGTCTTATTTACTTATGCACTGCATTTGTGCATGTTTTGCCTTGTTTGTGTGTGCAAGCTTAATTAAAATAACTTGGAAAATTTACTTTTTCTCTAAAAAACAAACTGTACAGAAGGCACACACACTGTTTCACTTTGGCCAGTGCAGGATTTTAATGATTTTAAAACCAGAGGAAAGTTATTTGAACTGAACCCTCTGTTATCAGCCTGAATTTGAGCCTCTTGACTTCATTTGTTGTCCATTAGTATGTATAAATTTGTTCACCTTTCATTCGATCCTGAGAAACATTTTGGTTTCCCAATATTAATGACCAATATCAGCCAGTTGCAGATATATCAGTATCTGCATATATGTTCTCCGACATGCGATGGTATTGAAAGTGTTTTCTTAAGCTGGAAAAAAGTTTGGTTTACCATTTACTGATCAGTGCACTGATGTGTATGTGTGTCTATCTATCTATCTATCTAGACATCCATACACCCATACATATATGTATATCTACATCTATATAAATATAAATCTCTACCTACCTACCTACTGACAAATCCCATATTCATCTGGCCCTGACTTCCACCCTTGGAGTACTGACTATTAGTTTATCTAAGTTTTAAAACAACTTACTAAACAGTTGCAGCAGAGCCAATTCTGTGCCTTTGTTGTGTCTTACATGAAACAAACTCAAGATTGCTAAATCTTTAACTGTCTGTGTTAAAAAAGATCTGGAAGTCCCAAATCT
>JAQFJB010000015.1:13270389-13282257 GCA_029874875.1 Naso minor
GGATGGATGGATAGACGCTTGTTCACTATGTTAAGCTCCTTAACACCTTATAAAGCCCTTTAAATGTGTTGCTTTATTCAAAATAAGTCCCTGTTGGCTCGAAGCAGCCGGTCGGAGGGAATCTGTGCAGTATTGACATCCCCGCTCAGCGTCAAAGTCAGAAGCCATAAGTTGACTCTTTAGGTGTGAGATATAGAGCGCAATGCTAAAGAGCTGCAATCGAAAACACAGAATGAGAGAATGCACATGTGCATACAAACTCAACTGCGAGCACGGCTCCATATAACCATGGAAATAATGTCAGAGGGCAAATCTCCGGCTTGTAAACATGCACACCCACACAGCATAATGAGTGAAAAACTCCCGCCCACAAAGATGGTCATTTGCAAGGAGGTGAATTACTCGATTATCCTGGACTGTGTCATTGATCCTCAGGCCTCGCTGCACTTATAGCAGGTTTGGCAAATAGTAATGACAGGCTACAGCCGATTCATCTCCATTTGTGGAGTGAAGAGTCTCCATTTTAATCACTTTGGAGCGACACACTCCTCTAATTCAGTTGCCTCTCTTTTTATGTTCATTCTTAGAGACCGTGTTCCTCTTTTCACGTTTCTCTCCTTTGTTAGCTTCTCCTCAGCGGCCTTGTTATGATCATAGTTGTCGCAGCAGGCTTGCAATGCCAAATCACGTCCCTCAGGATAACTTACAATGGAGACATTTCCATAGAGAAATAAGGCACAGCAAATTGAAGGCCAATAGAAAGCAAGATGGCTGATGGTCCTGAGAGAAGTAGGAGAGTGGGGGCTTCTCATGGACACACACACAAAGTAATTTGAGAGACAGGAGTCTGTTTGCAGAGTTAATAAACGAGGCTCTGGCAGCAAACTCAAATGAGCATCAGGGAGACTGCCGCAGAGTTTACTCTCCTGGACTGAGGCTGCCACAACTGAATGTCAATACGATGTCTTTGTGTCTCTCTCTCCTCCGCTGCCCTTGTCTTTTGCTCTTGTCCTCTCCTCTTTCTTCGTCTCTGCTCCATTGAGCACACTACAGTGGCAGGCCCCATCTTTGTCAGGAGCAGTGGAACAAAACACAGCAAAATAATGGAAGGGACTTGTAAATTCCCAACAGACACTTTTTATAGTTCTTTTTCACTTGCTCTGCTGCCTGTCAAAGCAGACAACGCTTTAACTAACAGCATGTGTTTGATGTGGTGACAGAAAAGTTAAAGGTCTGATCTGGAATTAAAGCAAGGCGCGAGCGTGATGCTGTTTTGATTCATTCGTGACTGGTATATTAGGTAATCAATTTGTTAGCTGAACTGCTAGTTTGCTTAAAGTGTTGTCAACAGTGTGATTAGTTAATGCAGTTCTTAACAACTAAATGCTAATTATGATACTTAAAAACAAAAAATGTCTTATTTATACATTAAGCTGCTTTTATAAGACTTTTACTTTCATTGAAGGTATATTGCAAAACTTTGACATAGGGCCTCATTTTGACTTTTCCAGTCCTATTCCTATTGATTGAGACCAATTTCAGGTCATTTGATGTTGTACAGAGTTTGGACAGCTCACCGTTTGGCTGCTAATGCTAATGCAAGTGAATGGACCCAGTGGCATTCTCTGCTAAACTCTGATGTAACACTCCAGTGCACCCAGAGCGAGTCAAATATGACGACAATCTATTGAGGCAAATACGAGCATTTGTAAAATAATTTTAGAGGTCAAACTACGGCTGAATTTCTTTAATTTGTGGTGCTAGTTAGGATTAGTAGCAGCAGGAAGTAAATAGTTCAGCAGCTTCCTGTCGTTGTCAATGCTAACCAGAGCCACAAATAAAAGAAATTCAGCCCTCGTTTGACTTCCAAAATTGTAAACTTTTGAATTTGCCTCAACAGACTGTCGTCATATGCGACTTGCTTTGCGTGTGCTGTAGAGTGTTTAATCAGACTTATGTAGTGGCTGCTGTTGGCTTGCTACTGTTGCCTTTGACCTGCACTAGTATTAGCATCCATGGTGAAACAGCGAACTATCCAAACTCAGTACTGCATTAAATGAACTAAAATTGGTCTCTATCAATAAAAATGGGACTGAAGAAGTCGAAATTGAGGCACTTTGTAAAAAATTCATAGTCACATGATTATGTGTACATGACAGTGGATGCATATAGTGACAAGTCTATCTAGAATTATGCTCAAGCTCTGAAATGTTGCTACGCTCCAAGTTGTGTTTTAGTATCTCACAGTATATAACTCACAGTGTTTTTTGGTAAAAACTTTAATGTTTTGTTTCAGTCTCGCAGTTCTTGTTGTTATATTTCTGCAAAAGCTGGCAGCTGTTTTTGAGCAAAAAGCTCTGACAAAGTTTCTGAACACTAACTGCCCAACACCAAACTGCAGACAGACAAAGTGAGTGTCCATAGGGTGAACATAGTGGAGCCATTCGCTACTGAAGACTTAGATATTTCCCACAGGAGTTGCTGAGGAGAAACCCAGAGTTAAAAGAAGAGCAAATCTTGGACTTAACCTTCATGAAGTGCACAGACAATGAATTCTAATAATATGAAGTATCTCCTTAATGTGTAAACATATTGCTTGCTGACAAGTTCATCATATCAACTTGAGCTGGTGTAATAGTATTGTTATGTTGTATTTATAATAACTATTCATTGTATCTGTATCTATTCAAATCTTCAGATTGATCTAAAGATATTTTACAATTATTATCTTACAGACATGCAGGAATTTATGTTGTAAAGTAAAAGAAGTGCTCTGCATGTCACAAGTTTTTCATTTCACCACACTAGGTGATAGTGATGTGTAATGTGAGAATGTTAGCCAAGATAAATTATGCATATCCTGACACTGTCTAAATAATTTATAAGTCACACATCAAATCAACAAAAAGGCAATCAGGGATGGAGAATAATTTCCACCAAGCTTCACAACTAATTAAAACTAACTTTGGCAACCTTGTTTCAACCAGACCCTTTTCCCTTTCTATTCAAATGCAGTATTAAATACTTTGTTGGTTTATAAATGTCTTAAAGAAGCCAACAAAGTGAGCATGTGTGGGTGTGTATGCTGACTATAGAACAGTTCAAGTGGGCGGACAAGTACTGCACGAACAAGCCGAGTCAGATCCAAACTCATCTACAATCGTATCTCTGCACACAAAACATGTGAGTGTGTGTGGGTTGGCTGGTGCGAGCTGGAGCACACGGGCGTCTAAAAACAACCTCACATCATTGGAAGCTGATTTTCATGCTGTTCAGTCAAAAATGCTAAAACCAGTGATCGTGTGGGAAGCTCTATGTTTGACACCCTCTAGTAGTCAGTCTTCATATCTCAGCATCTGACTGTGTATCCAGAATGGCTCCATCCCTCCGGGCGAGAACAGAGGGGGAGATGGCAGGTCAAGTTGCAGCTCTGCTGATGAGTGAGGACGAGCCTGACACTCTTATGGTAGTGGTGGATTAATCTTGTGTTTGTATACAGGAGGAAGCAGCTAAAACTTGAGAGAGCAGAGCAGGAGAGGTGACTCGTAAATGAACTTGTCAGAGAGAGAAGAACCTGACAATAAGGAAAACGTGTGAAATATCCCTCAAAGAGACTGAGAGCACGACAGAGAAGCCTGAGAGAACTTGAAGGTGATATTGAATTTCTGTGAATATTGATGTTTCTGCACCACACAAACAGATCTCTCTCCTTCAGCGTTAAAGAACAAATAAATCTGAGATTGAAAGAGAGCAAGGCCAAAGCAAGAGGTGGGGGTGAGGGGGTTTAGTGGGAGTTAAGTCCAGCTAAAGCATACAGGTTGTTGTTCTCCCAGGGGAAATTCCTCCTGTGCTCCAATCTTTTCACTGAGGCAACAGGCTAGTGACTTTGAACCACTCGGCACTCCACAAAAGAAAGAGAGGTCCCTCTATTCTTATGTTGGCAGCCCGGGCCCTAATTCTTTACACCCCCCCCCCCAAGCCTACTCACACACACACACTTGACCATTCCTCTCTGAATAGATCACATATAGATGGACGGTCTTTCTCTAATTGGTCAGTCTGTGCAGCTGGCCAACCACTACGACATAGCATGCATGTGAGCAACAGCACTGACCACCACATCTGACAGGACACCACTAATTGTTGGTTGTCCATAATACTTGAGCTCTTGTTGTGATTTTGCGGTGGGTGACATTTTTTTAGCCTGCTAACTTCAGCAGTCACTTGTAATGGGGGTGGCATCGTTTCTATACTCAATTTGCTTTTACAGTCTGGAAAAACAGCTGAAAAGCAGGCCACACTCTGACAGACAGAAACTTTGCCTGCTCCAAGAAAAGAAAAATGAACAGATGCAAATTCTATTAAGTTTCCAACAACTCAAATTTAGCTGTCCAGCGAGCGAATGAAAAGTGTGTCACCCGGTGTGTTCTTGTCTTTTAGGTCATTCTTGCCGGAGAGCCAGCCAAACTCGCCTCGGGGAGCAGGGGGATGGAGAACATGTGACCGATTTGTGCGCCACTGTCGACAGCATGCTTCGTCTCCTCCGGACCTTGGCTTTCTGCTTCTGGGGTGTTTTGCTACTTCACAGGCAGGCTGTGGCTGATGAAGAGGCTGCTTGGGGACCGACGCCATCAAGAGACAAAACACCTGAAAATAAACAAACCTCTTCCTGGTGGTCAAAGTGGGCAGAACTACCATTCAGTCTTTTTTCCAGGAGATCAGACAGTGAAAAGGAGGCTGCCGCACTGCCCACAACCATCAACAGACTGACAGAGCCAATCAATTACTCACAAGACAACTCGGGTTCCGGGGAAGGGAGCATTTCTGAAGCCTCTGAACCACCCACCACTTTGACTCAGGGGCTCCTAACCAGCGTGACAAGGATAGGAGCAGAATCACTTCCCACAGGGACATCAGATTCTCCACACAGCAGCCAAGCACAGAGCCACAATGATACTCTTGTTTCAGACTCCTACTCTGGAACAATCAGTTTTATCAGAAACACTCTGTTCACCAACAGTCCCACCAGCGCAAGCACCCCTGAACAAAATGCAGCACATACCCACCCACCACAGGGCACCAAGCAAGCAGCCGAACCTAGTATGGGCACCACTCCACAACACCTCCCAAACAAACTCACTGGTAAAGAGAATGCTGACAATTTTACGCAGAAGATCTCTTCGACGATAGCACCAGAAACTACGGTTCCCACTGCTTTGACATGGGCAGAGGTCCAAACCACAACAACAATTGCAGGGCTGGTGGAGACTGCGCAGACGCCCTCAGAAATTATGTTTGTCAGCAAAAACCATGATCAGACTGTTAGTATTACCCTCCACGATGGAGAGGCTGCAATGACAGAAACTCACCCCACTCAGGGTGAAGCTGACCTGGGCTTCTCTGAGGCTAGGTCAGGGCCCGTGGAGGAACAGCCGGGGGTAATCACCACTGCCATGGGGATCGATCTCAAACCAGAGCCGCAATCCATAACAAGCACAACTCAGAGCCAAAGGGTCAACGTCCCAATAGCAGGAGGTAAGCAAAGTTAAAGAAATCAATGGTGGTTGGATTGACTCAATAGATGTGATCAATCATGCGCAGACAGGTCTTAAGTGTTCAATAGGTGGCTGTCAAAAGGCTGCTGACAGTTTTGCTCGATCAATGACGTTTCTGACATGGTAAGTAGTCAAAGGTCTGACATTAGTATAAACCCAGATCATGTTAGACTCTGTCAATAATCATTACATACAAGACTTAAGTAAACTTTTACATGATTGCACTGATGGGTTATGTGTTGTGTGCTGTTAAACATTTTTAGAGAGAGCATCTTAAAGATGTAGTTAGGATTTTTTTTTTTTTTTAATGTGGTGTTCCTCGGTGGCGGTTGTGATGGATCAACATCAGTTCAAGCTACTGATCCTGTGGACGAAAGTCCAAAAGTCAGTGAAAAAATGCCATTGCTTTTGTGTCGAGGGAACCAGGGGGACGCTAACTTCCTGGTTTGCCCACAAAAATCATCACCTCTGCGGCACAAAAAAATCTTAAATAATCCCTTTAACAGTCTATAATGAGTTTTTGAGCATCAGTTCCACTCCAACATTGCACAGACGATTACCTCCGTCAATGGAAGGCAAGTGCATTAGATTGAATTCTTCTCGATTCTTCTTCTTCCTCTCTCGGAGTTCTGTTCTCCACGGAGCACAAGAAGGGAAAGACGACAAGCTGAGGCAGCTTCCTGTACCAAAGGGTTTCAGGAGACTTTGACACGACAGTGAGGCAAAACCTCCGTCTTCATGGCCCTTCCCCCAGCGCTGGTGGCTGTCTGGTGTCTGTGTACTTAATGGATCTTCAGAGGACCGTCCTCCTCCAGGTGCAGACACATTCATCATGTCGGATCAGAGGTTGAGCCAGGAAACGATGAGTCGATTCTTCTCAGTCAGGGATCTTCAGTGTCCAACTGATGAAATCAAGTTTATTTGGTGGATGAAGACACTGTCGCGTCTGCATTTTTCCCTCAGCGTGTGTACGACTTAATAATATTCTGCTTGTGCATAAAAATGAGCTAAATGCTGCCATCCAACCACAAATATCTTTTAATTTTAACATTTTAATTAATTTTAGTCGAAAGTTTATACTGCCACAACACATGAGGCAAAATAATAATAAAGCAGTTAATCCAAACAATTAGTTTCACCATTTTTACAGTTTACAGTGAATTTGGTTCTAACAATCACAATAAAGCATTTAAAACAACAATATCCATGTTGCACTGATACCAAAATGTTTTTTAAATGTATTTTGTAAAGCAACAATCTGAAAACAATGTCTGAACACATTTTTTTGTTTTGTTTTGTTTCTCATTACACCTGTTACATTAAATTATCCCTTAAAATATATGTTTTTGATGCTTAAATTTCTCATTGAAACAAGTTTTAGCTGATGGCTTAACCAAATCTCATGTTAAGACTACAACACATTCCTCCAGCCAATAAAATGTGGCGTTGTCATAAAAAAAATAAAGAGGCTGATGTCTTTCTTTATTTTCCAGAGCTCTTTAAGGACTTATCTTTCATATGCGACCCAATCAAAAGCTTGGGAACAACCTGGAGAGGGATCTTTGAGATTAAATTGTTTTGTTCACTTTTTTTCAAGGTCAACAATGGACTCTGGGCTCTTGAATACTTACAGATAGGCATACATTCTGCATAAGTCCATAAGAATATAAACGGTTTCTTGGTCAAAAATAAAAGTTGAAGTTGAACGCTTTTTTGCAATGTTGGAATTGAACTGTTCCACATCTTGTACCTCCAAAACTGCTTTGTGCTGCTTGTACTGAGAGCGTAATATTCTGTTTTGTCTGCGGCGCCCCGTGTTGTGTCTGCGCTTGTTTTCAGTTGTGCATTCAGACGAGACGGGGCCTTGGCCTGAGTGGGGAGGGCTGCCATGGAAGTGTATCAGTATTCCAAGCGCACACTCAGCGAAACCACCGCTGCTCCTGTGGGACCATCCGCTCGCCAGTCGCTGCTCACGGATGCTGAACATGCTCCTTGCCATTTAGCCTCCCTCCCTCCCTCCCTGCTCCCCTCCTCCTTTTGCAATCTTTTTTGCCTCTACAAACACAAATCCCTGTCACTTTTTCTGTCATGACATGTCAGGGAAAGCTTCTTTGAAGGTCGAAAAATGTCTTGACAGGGATGAGAGGCGGTTCTGGTCAACCATGGAGAAATGACAGCCAATAGAATCTGGTGCTTTATGCAGCCCAGTATTCTGTGAGGTGTAGTTTTGCAGCAAAGTCTTGCAGTGCTGAAACGATTTACACCTTGCCGAAGGACACAGGAGGAGACTAATATAAAGATGAAAGCACGGCACCCCTGCATTATCATACATTACCCGGTGTGAATATTCTATGTGTTTCCTGGGATTTATTTTAAAGCTGCGTCGTTTCCCTGCTGGAGGTGTGGGACATCTCCATGGCACAAACGAGTGGATTTCTCATTGATCCAGAGAGCATCTGCTGTGTGCCGATGCCCTTGAGGAGGCCGTCAGGTATAAAATAAAGACAGCGACGTTCTGCACGTGTCAAATCCTCTATGAAGCGACACTCCAACATGCGGCGGCGAGTGCAATCATAAGCAGAGCAGGAAAAAGGGTGAAGAACTGGGAGGTGAAGCTGATGCGATTCAAAAGCACAGCCACCGCTTCCCTTCATCCTGCTCCTTCTTCCCCTCCTCCAACCTTTTCCATTATTGTATGCTGCACTAACCGGCAGCGTCAAGACTAGACCCTTAACACACTCCATTAATGCATCTGAGGCGATATTGTCTCTGTGATTAGAGCACTATGCCAACGCGCTAAAGCACAGTCATTGACAGATAAAATGATTAAGGGAAGCAGAGCATGTGACATGCATATCTGATGTCCTGCTATAGAAATTGCATTGAAAAAGGGGCTTAAATGCAAATAGAGAAGACTGTGGTGACTTAAATACAATGTTAATCTTCTCATAATGACTTCTTTGACCAGACCAGACGATGAGTTCTGAGAAACTGGATGGATTAGGCCTGTTTGTTTTTAGGATTTAACCCACTGCACTCAGGCTGAATCATTCTGACTAATGTGAATAAGCAATTACAGAACAATCTGGATTATTTCTCACCTTTATTCAGATTGATTTTTCAGCAAGGCTTTCACAGCGTAATGGACTTAAGGCAAATCTCTGAGTAACTGTCTTAAAAATGAGCCTAATTAGCAACAATGTGATGCAATTATGTGCAAGATCAAGAAAAAATCCAAGATCATAGTATCACGTTTATCTAATTATGAGCATCCGCCCCTCTGCTTCATTGCTATCCAACTTATCACTCTGAGCTCGGTGTGTTTGCTACAAACTCACACATGTACTCCTTCACAAACTCTCGCCGGGTTTATGTAGATAAAGCAAAGTGTAATGGAGTGCGGCGTCATCTTTTGTTTATTATTTCTGGAAGCTGAAGATAATGAGGAGCTTCTGAAACACTACACTGAATATCTACCACACCAAAACAGCCAGTAGTTGGACTCAATTAAAATTGCCAACTGTGGGCGCTGCTTTGAATCCTATTTGGGCTTCAAATCTTGATGAAACCTCAATTTTCGTTCCATGTTCATGTGAAGAAATATCCGTTCACAGCCTGAGATAAAGACGACTCACAGAATGATTCTTCCTCAACTAAGAAACTCAGAGAGAACGTTGTACTTCAAAGAGACGAAGGCCAAAAGACTATTCTAATTAGCTCGACAGTGAATTGGCAGTTCAGCAAATGTGTGTTGTCGAGCTGTTCAATACGTAAAATGCAAATCCACTCCCTCCATCTTCCTGTCATCCACCTTCTTTTAGTTTGCTCTGTCAGCAGAGTCTCTATAGCTGCTCATCACTAATTTTGCTTGTGATGAGCTTAAGAGTTTCACTCTGTGTGCGTGAGTGAGTGCACATGTTTACTGTCCTGATATCTCATTTGTAGCAGATTGTGTTAGATGCTGTAATTTAATCTACAGGCACATCGCAGTGTCTCTGCAGACGCAGATGGAGCAGTGATCCAGCTGAGCTGGACTGTATCTTGGCAAACAACGACCTAACTGTAAAAACGAAACAGTTGTGACAGCAAAACACTTCAATACTTGACTTCAAAACAAAAATACCTCTGACTTACATAATGTGAGAACTCTACACTGCTTTACTGTCCAATGTTTCTGACAAAATTACAACAAATTCTGCCAATTAGTCATATTTTGGTCAGATATATAACTTTATCAACACGTCCCCTTGGCTCAACTACTGAGAAGGTCAACTGCACAAAACTCCCACAACTATAGAAACGACCATTAGAATATTGTCTTCATCATAGAACATCTCCACGGTGAATTGATTTTAAAATTTTGAGTCTTGCATCATTCATATTTAACTGGTTGCTCTTTTGCCCAACAGCTACACTTTGTTTCTTTCAGAAATATTTTATTAGACTGCTTAGAAACTTACAACTGTTACATTTTTAAATGAAGCTCAAGAAAGATATGACACCACTGATTTATAGTGGAACCTTCGAAGCCTTTGAATGAAGACTCGTTACTGAACTCAGATTGGCCTGAAAGGCCGTGAGCCTTAAAACAAGACTTGCTCTGACAGACATATTTTAATATTTATCTCTGTTACTCACCACTCTCACTCTCTTTTGGATCTCCAGCAGTCTCGAGGCTAACAATGCAATAAAGCAGATTTTGCTTTGGAGACTTGCACAACTTAAATTGACTCAGGCACTATGAGTATGACCTGGATCATATTGTACGATAGTTGCTGCATTGCCTCAAAGCCATTCCGATTGTTTTTCTAGCTCATTATTCCTCCCACTAGCCTTCTGCCTTAGTAGCTTTTTATTAATATTCATTCTAAAGCCATAAACAAACACTGTACCTGGCATCCCAGGCTTCATTTTCAGCTTTTCCCAACAGATTCTCTCACTGAATACTGCCTCAGATCTCATCGAGTCCATCATTCATTTATAACTGCTGCCTGCACTGTGTTGTAAAACATACACACCCTGCACACAAGGCTGACTTTGACAGCATATTTTGTGAGCGTACCAAAGGAAAAACGTAATGATATGGCTCCGTCATGTCATCATTATTTCGTAATTCTCTCTGTGTCTTGGTGTCTGCTTTCTCTCTTGGAGCTCTTTATGAAATGCTTTCCCTTGTTTGCCTCCGCTTTACCACACTGGGACAAACGATTATACGAGGGCTCTGGATTTGAGATGGACCAGGATGCACACACACATCAGGATGTCAATGTAATTAGACTACAGAGGGCCAGGCCACTGCGCTATGGATGACTGGCTACAACTAAGTGGATGATAGGCCGACCCATTTGACAGAACTGGGTTAAGAAATATAGACCTTCCCTTTTTTGCAGTGTGAAGTCACAGCCGTGCTGAATGCAGACAACAGAGAGGGTTAAACTTTCTGTTGGCAGGCGCCTGATTTGCTAATCTGTTTTTCTCAGACGACTTGGAGCTGCAGTGTTGTGTCCTCTGAATTGTATTTCTGATTGCTTTGAGATGCCTCAGAGGTTAAACTGCATGTGTCTTCCCAGAGCTGCCAAGCAAAGAGGATGAGGAGGCTCAGAAGGCCGAGGAAGGTGTGGTCCCTTTAGCAGACAGGGATGGTGACACCGGTTTGGCAGACAGTTCCACAGCATCCGCTAAGCTGCTAACACCGTCCCTGCCGCCGAGCACAGGTGAGCAGACAGATCCCTTAAATACCAAACACAAAAACAGCCTAACTTACTTCAAAATCCCATCCACTGCAAACATACTGTACAGAGGACAGCTCCAAGGACTGCAGGTTTCCTTTAGAAGCTGTTTCAATATCAGTAAATCTGTTGGAGGACGGGGAAAAACACTTGCACTGCATCCTTTGCCTAAGGCCACTAATTGCTTCCAACGGGAGCAGAAAACTGCTCATTCAAGCTATGAGTTTTCTGGAAACCCCTGAGGACAGAAAAGACGGGGAACAATGCACACCCAGTAAACAAATGTTCCCTTGTACATCTTTTGGATAATCATCGATCTGTTGACAACGGCTGCCTTTAAAAAACTGAAAACACACCCGATATCGATGAAGTGTTGGCCAATGGCGGCAGAGTACTTGAAAATGTTGTTGCACACGTCCACATCAGTCAATAAAGCATGACGGCTTATTGTGTTTTGGAATCAATTCGTTACAGCAGGGAGTCAAATCGCTATAATTACTGATGTGTTTTTTAATACCTGGCAAGAGATCGAGCATATGTGGATGAAAATACTGTTAAAAAAAATTATAGATTTTTACCATTAA
>JAQFJB010000015.1:13449653-13459920 GCA_029874875.1 Naso minor
TAACATAGCACAAAATCAGTCACTAAAACCAGAAATCAAGCTAGCTGTAGCATGAGACTCCTAAGAAAGCAGCTCCGCTGCCCCCTCCCCTCCCTGTTTTATTTGTTTGTTTTCTTTCGCTCTCTTAGACGATCGTCTTTATTCCTTGGTTTTCTTTTTTCGGTTGTTTTGTGGTGTTTGTGGTGTTCTAAAGCTGGGGCAGCAACGTTTACCCTGTTTTGGCCACTATTGTTTTGAGCTCACACAAGCTGAGGGGACATAAAGGCACATCTACTTTTGTAGAGCAGCCAATAGGAACATGCGCTCTCTGAAAAGACCAGTGATTGGCCGAAAACTAATCATCATGTTCTTTAAAGCTTGAATACAGAGCCATGGAGAGGTGCCTGGTGTTCTTTCAGACCACCTGAGTTCCAAAATGCTGAAAGGTTATTTGTGAATTTTTGCCAAATGACACCAAAAATAAGCTAATTTTGCTACTGAGCACAAAGTTACATCTCTTGTGTGTGTGTGTGTGTGTGTGTGTGTGTGTGTGTGTTTTCAAATTACCTTGAAAACCAAAATATCTTGAAACGAGGCCGTGTCCATCTACGTTTTTTCCCCTACCCTGAAGTGGTGAGCAGACAGACGGAGAAAACAGAGCACTAGTGGCTGATCATTGCATTATTCATGCTCATGCAATGGCCCCGAGCTCAGTCCGTATGGCTGCTAGGTCATGCAGCAATGCAATAGGCTGAGTTAGCCATAATAAGGAATGTGCTCCATATCTCACATAGTCTCTCTACCGTCTGTTCTTGTGCATTCAGAACCAGGCAATCATATACAAGCTCCTCTTTCACTGTCAGCCACAATTGAGCAACTCTTGCTATCTGACGTCATCACGTCCCACTCATGTCCCCATCTTTTACCCCTTTTTTCCTGCTTCACTCCACTGAGCTTTTGAGGCACTCTCCTTTTTCATCCCTCCTCCTCTCCTTCTAGCCCTGAAAGGTTGATCTGTGACTGAGCTTGTTGCGTCTTTTATCGGCGTCTCGCAGCAGCCCGGGGACAAAGGGCAGCTGAAATGCCACAATGTCTATATTCTGCCTGTGCACAGATGCAAACACATGAAAAGAAGCTGACATTCAATCATCTGCGCTGAAAAGCTAAAATACAGTGGAGAGTGGATAGAGGCAGACAACGAGGATGAGGACTAAACAGGGAGGAGGCGGGGGCTTGTTTTGTAATTGATTATGCTAAATCCTCCACTAAACGAGCGACTAGACAGCGGATAACCAGAGGACACACAGAAACCTCTGTGGAGTCTTTGTTTTTCTTTTTAGTCCACATGAAAAAGCTCCCCGAAAATTTTAAGCATCTTTCAGTATCTAACTTTAATCATTCCTTTGTGTGCTTCAAATGCAATCCTGTCTCAGTTTTTCAAGGGGCAAAGGTCAGTTAGCATCCACATCTTAAATCCACTGTATGCGTGTGTGTTTGTGGAGGTGTGTGTGTGTGTGTGTGTGTGTGTTTGTGCATGTGTGACAGTGAGTGATAATCCTGTATCCGTATCTACAAATCTGTCTCTGCTGCCTGTCTGATCCCTGACTCCCCACACATCTAATCCCACCATCCTTCTGCCCACCAAACACTCTGTTACTGTGAGAATGTGTTTGTATGTGTGTTTTCTGGATTAATGTCCAAATATTGTTCAGAGCAATCAGTTCACTTCCATAAATGAAATGAGTGTATTTCCACCATTCATGATGGATTACTGTTAATCTACCTCTCACAGCTCCGCTGTTTCCTTTACAGGGTTAAAACAGAATCCTTTTAAAAGAAATCAATGCACCAGTGAACCTCTGAGGACATTTCACCATCACTGTAACTCATCACCAATAACCCTTTATCTTTGCTGAATTATTCTATATTTGGTGTCATGATGAAGGACACACTCAAAAATCAACTAACTATGTGCTGTCTTACTTCAAGGGAAAGCCTGATTACTTTACTCATTGTTTTTATGTTCAAATCAAAAGTAGGAGACCACGTTGATGCTTAGCAAGTGGAGTATTCTCCATGTTGACCATTTTAGTTTGGTATGCTAGCATGTTGGCATTTGCTAAACAACATTATCGACAAAGTACAGTGAGGCTGATGTGGGTGTCATTTGTTTTGCAGGAGTTTGGTCATAAATCAAAGTATTGGACACATTACAATCTTTACTGGATGACATCCTAAAGAAAAAAGACAAACCTTTATCAAATTCAGTAGAATAAGTTTCAGTCAATCTAGTGAAAAATTTCCTGCCCAGAGATCGGGAGGTTGGCGTTTCGATCACCGGCCAAGTCATGCCAAAGACTAAAAACTATTAAACAACAGATGCCTCCCTGCTTAGGACTCAGCATCAAGTGTGATGTAGTGCTGCGTTTCTCCCAAAGTTGAGCTGATTTCAACTTTTTTTTCTTTCAAGGTTTTTTTTTTGTTTTTTGCGCAGCCGCTGCAGCTCAGACCACTGCAACCAAAATGGACGAGCCTCGTTTAAACGAATGAGAAAACTTATGTTTTGGCTGGATCATCTGATTTGGTCTGAATACAGTCTCAGTCCCTGCGACATGTTGCGTGATGTCCAGGCGGTGTACTTGTACATCAAGCTGCCTCACGCTACACAGTGACATAAGCTCTTGGTCGATGGGCTGCATGGCCTCCAAAGGCTTATTAACTTTAGTTACGAGTAAAATTTGAGATATATTACTGGGTAACTGGTGAGCGCCTTACATTTTATTTAGTGCTACTAGTGGGTCATTAGGATTGAGATTCATCCTCTGGATACCACCAATGTTTGTACCAAATTTAATGGCAATCCACTGCATAGTTGAGATATTTTGCTGTTGTCAAAAATGATGAATCTCATAGACAGACTGATGGTAAACACAGTGGGTCAACCATGTCAACAGGATCTATCCTCTGGAAATCATGAAATCCATCCACAAGGTTTTGAAATTACGAAGTCTGGACCAAAGCGATGACCTGTCTAAACACAAACCAGACAGGAGATTCATTGGTGATGAACAGTGAGTAAAACAGACCTCTTTGTTTCCACACAAGCAACCTTTTTTGAAAAAACTTTTAATCACAGAAAACAAAGCAGAGATAACTGTAACTGTAAAATGTTTCACTGGCTCGTGTTTCATTCATCTTTCATTGGTGTTTCCAGCAAACTCCATTTACAAGTCTCATTTAAGTTACAAAGAAAGACATCGCCTTCCTTCATTCTAATTGGAGGGAGGGGGGTTATATGAATAAATGGTGGACACAAAATCAATGGAGCTTTGATCAGATCGTGACTCCAGCTCAGCGAATGCTAATGTCAAACGACTCGTTTGCTCGCTGCTATGGAAACTAAAGGGCGTCCGAAGGTCGCCTCACTTCAAGGAAGCGCTAATGCATGCATGCAGTGGGCTGTAGTACACCCACCTGGAGATGAAAGGAGGCGAGCAGGAGGAGATAGAGACGGAAGGGAAAGGAACAACGGGGCAGATGGATGCAGCGCGCTCACTTGCACAGTATCCCGAGAGGCTCCCAGCGTCCCCGACTGTGTTTTTGTGGATTCAGTGAACGTGTCCTACAAGACAATCCCGTCTTTAGCCTGACTGCACCCACACCTCTGCTCATCCTGTCTGGAGCGAAAGAAGATTTGAATATTCTCAAGTCAGCGTGCTGGGATTTTGTTTCTTAATCCTGCTACCCGTGGCGGAGAAGCCAGAAACCCCGGATCAGCCCATGGAGCACAATAAAATACTGGATAATGCCAAGAGGACTGTTGTGCAAACATAAAACTATCCTACAAGTGCAGAGCAATGTTTAGATTTCCATTACAAACACAGATTTCACCTTTCCTGTTAAACAAGTAAATTTTCAAGAAAAAGTTTTTAAAAAATTAATATAAATCAAAATACAGTCAGGAAGTACTGAAGAAAATGGAAATGTTTTGCCTCTGAGACTTAATATATGTCACTTAATTCAATGTGTGTGTGTGTGTGTGTGTGTGTGTGTGTGTGTTTAGTTTGATACAAGCCCTTTTGACCCTTTCTATCTCCATCACCATGAATATTGAACAAGGAGGGAAGCACTCTGCCCATTCAATACACTTCAGGAATTTACAGTGGCATGCGCGCTTTATGAAGATGTATTGGTTGCTGTCTGCACTTGTGAGTGTGTGCATGTTGTTACGAGGCTCATAGGTGCCGTGCTGCAGCTGTTATTTATGCATGTACCCGAGCACTGAATCAATCTATCTGCATTGTGTCGTGTATAAATGTGATGTAAAATGAAAATGGATCCGACCTCGAGGTCTATCATCCTGGCGCTGCCTCTGCATGCCCTTGACTAAAAATGGTTCACTAAATCACAAGCAAATGCGCTGTAATGCAACCAGTAAAAGGAGGAGGAGGAGGAAAGTTGTCCTGGTTCATCCCATCCAGCAAATTCTGTTCCCACAATTCAAATGTTGCAAAAAGTAAATAAAATGCAAATTTTTGTGTATTTCCATCAAATGGACAGGATTCTTATTGACTGAAAAAATGTATTTCAAATGTTGTTGGAATTGAGAAGATGCAAAGGCCACACGACCCCAAATAAAGCCTTTCACACTGGAAAAAAAATGTCTGTATATTGAGCCAAAAAGAAAGTGATGTTGTGAAATACTGTGCCAGTAGAACCTGTGGGGAGAAAAGGCATTTCTTCGATTCTTTACATGCTGTGTAATGGCTTTCTCCCTATTTATTTAAAAGAAGCTTGGTCATTTTAGTCTGCAACTGTCCATTTGCATTACCATGATGGCTGCTAAGTTGTGGGACTTGCCTCAAAATACTTTGGTAGTATCCTTAATGCAGAATTTCATCCAAATGATTTTGAATGTAGCCCATGTAGCCTAATCCAAAACTACTGCAGAGTAGATACGGTCACTTTCTGTTTTGCTGCCTCACTTATTTAACAAGCTAACTTTACTGTAAGGAAGTAGCACAAACAGAGTCAGCAAACAGCCGTCTTTCTTCCAAGATTTTTTTCCGTCTTCGGCAAGAAATCCAACAGCTTCCTTGCATTACTTTGAAGATGCTTGGTTATCATAATTGCTGGTTTAGCATAGCTCAGTGGTTTTCATTATTTTGCAGAGAACGATGGTCATGTTGTTGACTGAGAAAAAGGACAAGTGCTGGGACAGACGGACAAGCCCTGGACCAGAAGGCATGAACTGTTGCAGCACACTGTAAATTTTCACTTTTTTTCCCTGAACTTTGATTAGTATTCCTAACCCTAACAGAAACTACGAAGTGCTTTTATATTATGCTTAGAATTTAGAAAAATGTAAGTAAAAGCAATGAGCTAGCAAGCAGGGATAAACTTATGTCCCTTTAGTAGTTCCATTTATATTTTATTTTCAAAATATAATAGTCTGTATATAGTGAAGCGAGGAGCAGCCGGAATGCAGTTCGAGGCCTGGCGACAGACAGAAGACGAGGGTTGTTGCCTTGTGCGCCTCATGGCACAAAGAGCACAGTGCAAAGTAAGTGACGAAGTAAAGCTAAAATGTTCAACGCAATTGTAAAATATTGAATTTATTGTGGTAGAAATTGGTAAGTTTTTGTCTTTACAAACCATTTGTTTGTATATGCAGGTTTTCTACCTGCATAAACAGATCTTCCTTTTAAAAACCAACAAAGTCAAAGAGATGAAGTTTAACTTCATGTTGTCCTCGTTGCCCTTTCTGCATATTCTCTCCAAACACCCGTCAGACCTGTATGTTTCTGTCCCTGTCTTTAATTACTAATTAATTTGTCTTTCTGTGTGTCTGTCTTAGGACACCTCTCCTCATTCTCCCGACTCTGCTCCAGCAGACAAGGACAGGCGAGGACGATGGGATCCGGTGGTCCGCACAGGGATTTCATTATGGCTTCCTTCCAGGAATGAAGCGGCAGCAAACAAGGACTTACACAAGGACAAACAACATAACACGCCATGCTGAAAATTTTTCAGCAATCACACATGCACAAACTGTGTACTGAGAAACACGTTTTTCAGAGCACAACGTGTGTGCGCGTGTGCATGTGTGTGCCATTATGTTGGTCGCGTGGGACCCCAGCCCCAGCGCTAATGCAAGTCTGTCTGCAACCGCCCCCACTTCCACACACTCACACCGAAATGAGGTCAGATGGTGTCATGAACGTCTCTGCTGTGTGTCTACCGGCATGACATGCTGTACTCTGCGTGTGTGTGAATGTGTATGCATGTGTGTGTGTTATACCCACTCTGACTGACTTTGGTCATGTGCATCGGTGTGTGTGTGTGTGTGTGTGTTTGTGTGTGTGCATCGGTGAGGTCACCGCGAGGACATGGGTGGGCACCACAACGTTTTTTCCGATTGGCTGATTGGGGGAGTTGTTTACATTGTATCTCTGTGCCCACTGAAGAGGAACAGACCCCCTGCAGACTGCAGCCTCCACACCAGACAGTCATCATGCGCACACACACACACACACACACACACACACACACACACACACACGTTCCATTATTCCCCATGCTTTGGCAAACCTTGTTACTATGCAGACACTTTGGAAGGCCCACTTCCCGCACAGTATGGTGTTCTTAACAAGTTGACAGATGTAGGGCATGACGGGGGCAACTGCATAAACCAAGTGAAATATTAGGCCAGTATATTTACACCGGTTTTGCATCATACTTGTAAAAACCACCTGTATCTTGTGTTCTTTCTCAAGGTCTCTTGCTCTTGGATTTCAGTCTCTTGAAGCTTTTAATTTCATGCGCATACAAGAAAAATCCAGGTAAACCTTGACAAAATGCCAATGTAGTTATGGGCAAACGTTGCACCTGGGGCTGTCTGACAAATATACTCTTCAGCCATCTTGGGAGACATAAAGACAGTGAAAGATGGATGCATGAAAAAGAGACAGCATGAATAAACCAAAGCATCATCAGTATACAGTATCTGGGCAGATATGCATGCGTGCGTGCCTTTGCATACATGTAAGCATGTAAATAAGAGCTTCATTGCACTTCATTCATACAAGGGGAGGCTGCTTGGCATTTTGATGCTAATTGTGTGATCATGCATGCATAACATATTTCTCCCAATGTGTCACAGGATGTGTGTAACAGTGCTCCATGTTCTCAGTGTGTGGTAATGATGTGGATTAACTCACTGAAAGTGTGTGCATGTCTGTTTGTGTCATATGAGAGAGGGAGTGTTAGCCTTCCTCTGTGGGGAAGATGATGTGATGATTGCTGCTTTGTGTATACAATATGTGAAAGCGAGCAATTTAAAGGAAAATGCTTCTTGCATGTTTAAAGGCATGTGAGGGAATGTGTTGATTGAGGCTACACCCAGAAAACGGCATAGTTGCTTGTAAAGGTACTTTATTGGTTGCATATACACAATGTACAGTGAAATTTGTTCTCTGCATTTAACCCGTCCCTGAGGAGCAGTGGGCAGCCACAGCGCAGCGCCCTGGGACCAACTCCAGATTCTAAGCCAGTACCTCGGTCAAGGGCACTGACTGGAGATAGACCTAATGTACATGTTTTGAGTCGATATTATTGGCTGATATTGGCTCGTCGACGTATCAGTATCAGCGTTTATGTCCTCTGATATGCGCCGATATTAAAATTTGTTTTTTAAAGTTGCATTAGATATCCTCTGCAAATGAGCTAGCAAGCTAACATTAGCTGTAGCATGAGACTCATTGGGAAGGAAATCCAGTGTAGCTGTCTGCGCCAGCCTGCACTTTATTTCATTTGTTGTCGCTCTCTTTGAAGTCCAGCTTGAACTGAGACCAAAAGGTTGCAGAGGAAGTTGCAGCAGAGTAAACTGGTCCAATGGTGTGGCTTGCAGACACTCTGCAGAGGCGAGTCAGAGCACGGTCAACTCATCAGCTCATACTGACGTCACCTGTTGCTAAGAAGCGCAGCGCAGACTGGTGAATTAGGACAAAGAGTACAGAGAGCGTCACTGATTTTGTCATTTTTCCGTGAAACCCTCATCCCGGAGGCAAAGAAAATATCGTGGTAAAAACAGGGCTTATCGGAGACAAATTTAGCAGCGAATGGTGTCATTTTTCAACCACTATTACACTGTTTAATCAGGTTTCCATCATAATGACAAAGTTATGGAAAAAAGTTGTCAAGTTTCACTTTAAGGCCTGAAAAATGCTTGAACCAGTTATTTAAAATGTTGTAATTACGTATTTTGTCCACCAGAGGGTGGTCCATTATTAAAAAACTAATAAGTGAAATGTTTACTGTTCAGTGCACTGTTTGGACTAAAACGTTTTTAAATGTAAGATATCCTGCCTCCATTACATATCTTTGTCACAATTACTGATACAAATAATCAGCCAATACTACATAATATTATACTATAATATAATATCAGAATTTTCTTGCTCCCTGTTACTGTCATCAGCATAAAATAATTCATATTGGGTGGGCTTTAATGTTCATACACACCTAACAGCTCACAGCTCATAGACGCACAAGCTGTGAAAAGAGGTCTCTAAAGGAATTATTGTCTAAGACTAACAGAGGATTTTGTTTTTGAGTCTTAGAGTTTCGAGCTCTGCAAATAAAATTCCATTCAACCTGCATGACATTGGAGAAAAAGCAGAAATCTCTCCGAACCTGAGCACATAGAGCAAAACTATTTGTGTGACCTGGGAGCTCCGGAGAGAAGTGAGACTTTCTTTTGTAATTTGGGTGAACTGGCCCTTTAAAAGCATAGCATTATCATCGAGCTGAAACAGTCCATGCTCCACGCTTTTCAGCTGAGACCTCGAGGGCTCGGTGCTTCGCTGTGTCTGACACCCACCACCACACCACCCTCCAAACACACACACACACACACACACACACACACACACACACCAGTCATGGGAAACGGCCCTGCAGCCTTGAGACCTTCAGATTCTGATGTGAGGTGACTCTTTACCTTTCTCATTTCACAACTTCACTATTCATTAATGACCGTTATAAGTGGCCGTCACCCAGGGGGTGATGTCACTGTTAACTCCCCTGATGACCCCCCCCACCCCTCACCTTTCTTCCACTGTGTTGTGGCACGACTGTTATTTTCCACTGAAGTTCCTGCAACTTGAGCCCACAAATTGTCAGCATGTGCAAAGTGCCGAGCACAGCACGGAACGAGAAAATACAAATCACAAAGTGCGAGTGCAGCACTTTCCTCTTGTGCTGTGCTGTAACGTTGCCTGCTCCAGATTCTCTGCTGCCTGCACGCCAAACCATTTAATGAAACTGATCCGCTGTTATGTCGAGTTCTGCCTGCCTGCCGAGAGATTACTGTGGCAATGTAATGTTTAAAAACGGTGTCATTTTTTGCTGGGGTTGAGAAAACATTTAACGCCTACTGTGTATGAGTACTTAGAGAAGTAAGTGTTTTATGAGACTCAAGCATTTAACTGAACATGTTGGTCTGAAACCAGACAGTGTTTCTGCAGGGGTGTGTCAAGGGAGTGGCCAGGGGTGGCACCGGCCACACTGCAGTCTGATTGGCCACCCCAGGTGCCACCCCATTTGATTGGTTGTCTGCCCAGTCAGAGGCGGGCCTGTTTGGACTGTTTGACAAGCAGAGGTGCGATTCAATCTTAAAGTGGACATGAAATATGGAGTAATATGAATGTAGTTTGTTTGATTTTTACCTAAGGTAAGATATGGCACCGAATTCAAACTCTATATTTTTATAATATTGCTGGAAAACCAGAAAGTAATTCACTCTTTTGCCAATAGCGCGCAGCCATCTTCAGACAAGCTAGGCGGTGACATCAGTGGAGCGGTTCTGCTTGCAGGGGACTAACTGTCAATGGAAGGTACATACGCTGCAACACCGGCTCCCAGCTGTTTTGATGGATGAATTTGAGTTTTGGATTACTCATATGGACTTGCAAACACAAGAGAGGAACCATAATGAAGGTAGTGAGAAGTAAATGTGGTAAAAAGTTTTTCTTTCCAAGACGAGACTAACGTCTTCATCTATATTTTATAAGCCAGTTTTCTTTAGGAGGAGGAAGCTCTTCGTTTCCAGTATAACGTTAACATTACTAAGTTACTATGTCACTTTAGAAGGAGCGAGATCTTGGTGGTGTCAAGAATGAAAAGACTGACAGCTTGATTAGGCTAACGTTAGCTACATTAGCTGCTGATGATCATGGTGACATTAATGTAAAGCTGGCTAACGTTAGTAATTTAAATCAATGTTGTG
>JAQFJB010000015.1:13460020-13471827 GCA_029874875.1 Naso minor
AAACGCTGTCAAAACTGCCACTCATAATTTCCCCCGCAGCCTCCATGTTTCAACCGGGAAAGAAGTAGAAAAGGCGCACAATAAAAACAAAAAATGCACCCCAATCACTGAGATGCACATTCGCACGGGACTAGTATTATCACAGGACGTCTGTGTTTGACGAAATATGGTATGTAATTTGCGGTGGAATTTTTAATTTACAAATTACAGACATGGCGCATTCGCACGGGATCAAGATCACAGACATCCTCCGCAATTATTACAAATTACCAAAGGTCCCCAGGTAATACTAATCCCGTGCAAATAGGGCTTAAGCCAGTGCTTTGGTCAAGGGTACTGACTGGAGATAAACCTAATGTACATGTTTTGACGGTGTGGGAAACCAGAGCACCCGGAGAAAACCCACACAGACACGGGGTGCAAACTAGAACATAGAAAGGTCCAGCCCCAAGGGAATCGAACCGAGGACCTTCTCGCTATGAGGCAACAGTGCTAACCACTGTCCCAATCTTTGAGAAGTTTGTGCTTCTGAGTGTTTCATAAAATTTTAGATCTAGGCAGGCAGAGAGTTAATGGACCATACAAGTGTTACAACATGTCATCGTCCTTTGTCAACATCAGCCACGTAGGTCACATACATCCTGACAAAGCTTTAGTTTTGACTTTATTAAGAATGATTTAATTTCTATTCATGTGTATTAGTTCAGAGCAAACTCTAGATAAGAGCATATGCAGGGTCAAGGTCAATTCCAATGAATCAAATCTGCCCTGATTGCTGGCTCTAAATTATTCAATGAGGCTCCCGTTTTACTGGAGCTTCATGCAAGCTGCTCCCAGCTATACATGGAAAAACTGAGAATCCATTATAATTTTTTTTTGTTCCAGCTTAAAACACCAAATCACTGCTGCTCCATTTCTTCTTCTTGAATCACTTGCACAGAGAAAATATAAATTAACAAAGCACATAAATGGAGAGAAAGGTGAGCTAGAAAATAACATAGAAGACATTCCATTAATGTTTGCCAGTGCATCCGCTTCCTCTGGACTCCACATCCACCTCTTTGAGTATGAGTGCATGGAAACTTCCATCGTCATTTTCTGAAGACTCAGGGAGCGGTTTGTGCACTGACACCACTTAAACTCAGCCGTTGCCACCTGGATTCGTCCCACCATGACGCAGGAGTCACAGTCCACATGTCGGGCTGCAAATGAGGGACAGGAAATTTACTAATGTGACTGAGGACAGAAAGAGAAAAACCCAAGGATTAGTATTGTCTTAGAGACAGAATGGTTTGGTTTTGGGGTTTATGGCCCAAAAGATCTGTTGTTTTAGACATTTTTGACTCCAAATTTAGGCATTTTTGTCTGCCTATTTTCCCATCTCAAACACATGCTGAACACCAAATTTGTGGCTAGTTTGGGATTGGCACGACTCCTAAAATTAGATGGGAAATGGCAAAAAAATTGTTTACATATTGCAATCACTTTTATTTATCAAATAAACAAGAGAGTGCATCACCAAACTGGAGCATCTGAAAGTAAAATAAAGTATAGCAAAACACATTTCTCAGGGAATCCATGACACAGAAGTACTGAGATGGGGTTTTGAATGATAGGTATCACTTACTGGTACTCTTCCTCCTACTCTCCTCCCTCCCAGTCACTCGCTTGCTTAGACTTGCACACGAGGAAGCATAAACATACACACACTGAACCTTTAAACAATTAAGCCCTGAGGTCATTCAGAGAAACCGATTGTTTTCCAGTTTAAACAGGATATCCTTATTTGAGCTTGCTGAGTCAGACACTGACGCACAAGGCCAGACATTTCAGTGTTATAATGACCCTCACTTTGGGGCAATGTTCTCTAATTTAAAGTGTGATATAACGGCTTCAATTGTCCAATTGCTTAACCTGCCTGATCCGGCTTGGCTCGCCTTTTGGCTGTTGTACATTCTCATATTAATTAATCTTCTTTACTGGAACCACAGAGAGAGAAAGGGACGGAAGTTTTACTGAACACAGGTCAGTTCCTGTTCAAGTGGCATGCATAGAGCAACAACAAGTGTCTGAGTGAAAAGCTTTCTATAAAACCCTTTTTTTTAAACTACATTTTTGCTCTAAAGAATGTTAGAGATCATTACAGGCTCTCCTCAGATGCTTTGGAGGGTGAAATATAAAGGAACAAATATCTTTTTCCGGGTGTTCTTAACCAAGATCAAGGCCTTTACACACCAAGTGCGCTTTTTTAATATATCCGTCAGTAGTACTTTTCAAAGTGTTGACTGGTCATGAGTACTTTTACACAGAACACGATTATCATGCTGTGAAAAAGCAACCCTTGTATTTTTTGCATCGAGGTCAATTTTTCTGAGCTTTCGCACTGCCAATAAAGGCATCGACCAATTAGGATGGTTTTTTGTAACGAGGTCACATTTGTCTCCTTCAACATCAACAATGGCTGAATTTCTAAATCACAACACAATATGATGACATCTATGTGATTATTGAACAGCTTGTGGGAACGTAGTCAAGACACTGTCCACCCTCGGCAGTAAGATGGCAAGAAGCTGTAGTGAAGTGAGCTGTCAAAACTCTTTCGCAAATTTGTAAATCAAGAGAGCGGTAGCAGGGTTCATCCTCTGGGCACAATGAATGTCTGTACCCAATATTATGGCAATCTAATACTTATTAAGATAATAAAGTCTGAACCAAAGTGGTGGACCCACAGACCAGCTTTCCTTGCATGACTTGAAATACTTATGGAGAATGGAATTAAAACTCACGAGGTGGATTGGAAAAATGAGGCGTTTAATGACAAATGTTAAGTTGAAGCCAAGAGCCATCCAGAGACAGAGGTCATCTTGAACAGGAATGTTTGTTGCCCCTTACTACCACCACAGTGATGCACTGCACTGATGACGGGGCCATAACTTTTTATGGTGCACTTCTGGTGATGGTGACGCACGAGCATGTGTGCCACCATATTTACTGAGCACAAAGTTGGTGATATAAAATCTGTAACCATGGTCTCTTCTTAAACAACCTTGTCTCTGTCAGTGGGCTGAGGTGGAGGTGGATTCTCAACATGTCTCTTGCATGTTGCCATAGTAGTGCTGCTCTTCCAAGGTCAAAGACATGACACTTGAAATGGTTCAGTGGAGTCTGCAGCCGAGGTGCAAATGAAAATTTGGACCCTGCCAATTTGAGTGTGTTTGTGGTACCATAGGAGAGAGGATGAGGGTAGAAACAGAGAAGGGTGAGAAGGAGAACAGGAAAGGGGAAGTGCAACAGGGACTGGAGTCACCACAGGGAGCGAGGGATAGAGGAAGGAGATAATGAGTGAGGAGGCAGGGGGACAAGTAGGAGGCAGTGAGTGACAGGCAAAATGAGGACAGGAAGGGGCTAGCAGACAATCTGTTGGAAATATACACGGATGGGAAATTGGTAGAGGAGGCAGCAGAAGGAGAAGTAGCTGGAGCAACAGAACAGATTAAGGGAAAGAAGGTCATGGGTGGCAACTGGATATGAACATAAAAAATCAAATATGAGAAAACAAAATTCAGGACTGCGGAGAAATTGGTGCAGCAAGACCGACAAGGGAGATTGGGAGAGGAGTGTAAAGCAGATGGAAGGTGAGGGGGGAAAGCATACCAAATCCTGAGGATTAGTTCCACACATTCTTGGCATCCATAGTCACGGCAGTACCCGAGGCTGGTGCGGGGATGGCATTTGCATTCACTGATTAGGTCTGACTCCTCCTGTCGTGTTTCAGAACTTCTTGGGTCTGTTTCGCCTCTTGCATGCCCTCCTCTTCTCGTGTTCATTCCCTAAAGTGAAGGGGGATTAGCCTACAAAAGGCCTGCGAGAAAGCACTTTTATGACAGAATGGCTTTGACTAGTCAAATATCTTATGAAAAAAAGTTACTTGAGAAATCTATCTCTGCATACAGGTGCGTACGCAGACCTGAAAGCTGACATTTCAATCAGCGAGTCTACTTTTTCAACATCAAAGAATTTACTCACTTATACTTTCAGTTTTATATCTGCGAGGTCAGATGGTAAGTGCTAAAGGCACTTAAAGTGTATTTCTATGAACACGTCTTTTGCCGAAAAACAAACATGGCCTTGGACTCATTGGACATTTTCACTTGCACATAGCAATGTGAGTGGTATTAGCTTTAAAAGGCAAACACAAATATAGTAAAAAGAAATGCGTGTTCTTCTCGAATCAGGGAGACTCAAGGCTAATTATGCAAATTTAACTTTAAAATTTGTTATTTTTCTCATGCAAATATGCCACACTTTATAGTTTTTCCTTTTCTTTTTTTTTTGACCCCAAGAAAAATAGTTTAAAGCAGAAGTTTGAAAGTACATATCAGTCTGTCTCTAGTTCTGCATTCAGTTAAGACTGGATTAGCCTTTGTCAGCTCAGCACAGGGGCTAAAACTACAGGAAGTAAGATAGCTCCAAATACCAAAACTAACAGCAATCAAAGTTTTCTTTATAATAAGGCTGTCAAGGTTAACACAATAACAATTCATTAACTGCTATTCCTTTTAATGCCACAATTTTTGGGGGGGCACTATTAACAAGTGCACGTTCTTTAAGTCCTTTGCCCGCCCTGTGGTTTGGGAAACCTGGAAGTGATGCCAACACCACACCACATCACATCACCACAGCTCGACAAGAAAGCTAAAGTGGAGGAGTTTATATCTTCCGGATAGTATTTGTTGTAGCCTGTGTCATACTGGGACACTATTATAGGGTTACCGGTAAGTATTAGCAGGGATGCCGGCTTGAACTGCTCCATGTTCACCGTGGTCTGTTGCAATTGGCTGTTAGCTTCCAGGCTAGCTCCAACAGCACACTGTACCTCGCTGGACCATGTTGCAGTCTGTATTATACTGGGATCCTATGATAGTGTGGTCTGACTCCTGAACGTGGGGGGAGTGTTTAATATGACACTTATGACTGACAGTCAAGAGGACATGGAGACTGGAAGGAGCTTTAGTGGCGCTCAAAGCAACAACAGACACGAGCGATCGAGCTCTGATCACAACAGATGAAACATAGCAGAGCACCGAGTGCTGGATCAAAATTTATCACAGTATTTGTCATTGTTTTGGATTGCTACAATAATGATAAACATACATTTGCATATTTTTCCACTCATGTTGATTAAAACTTGGAAATTATCCATCAAAGGTACATTGGTTGGAAGAAAGCGTGATTAATTTGCAATTGCAGGTTAATGATGGACAATGGTGCAATAATTGCGATTAACTATTTTAATTGACTGCCCTGCTTTACACATGTTATGTGTTTATAGCAGGCTTTCTAACATTAACGCAGGTTTACTAACTTGTTTTTGTTTGGATTTATGAACGTATGAACGTCACTCTTAAACAATCCTTGTGTTCTGTTCCTGTCGCAAAGGTTAAGCTAGCTGTTGATGATCAGGAAGACAGTGTGACTTCCTGCCTGTTTCACATCAGTCAGTGTGCTTATATATTCTGCTGTTACAGTAAAAACTTTGCAAATCCTTCTTTGACCGGAAGCCTTATTAAACAGTGCACCACAATGATGTCTGCAGTGGAAAAGGGAGATCATCAATAATCAGAACCCTGAATCTTTCTCAAGTGCTGCAAAATCTTGAGATCAAGTCCAACATTCCACTTTGACATAATAAATGTGCTGAATCAGTGCCTACCTGGCCTATTTTTTTAAAATTATTTTTTAATTCTTTTAAACAATTCAAAGCTTCAGCACTTTGCCAAGTTTGAGAGCTGGTTGAGCAACACAGCAGCTGATTACTGCAGCAGATTGTTTTGGGTTTGTTGACCTACAGGCAAAGACCACATAGACAAACTATTTATTTCACACTGGAACTGAAAAGCAGTAGGTACGGTGTTCGGTTTGTAGGGAGTCAAAATAAGCTTAGCAATTGTTGTCTATTCATCTTTTTAAACAGGCCAAACATTTACAGTTAGCAGAGGAACGCCTCAGCAAAGACTTTTTGAAATAAATAAGTAAGGCACTGAAAATGAACAAAAGAAATTGAGACAGGATAAAAAATTGAGGGAGAATGGACTTCCTTATCTGTTGTTTGAATTTACACTGCAAGTCATGTCTGTTGACCTTTGGTTATTTTAAAGGCTTAAGTATTAACAACGTTTAAATGGAGTGACCAGCCTTATTTTATTGCTTTAAACTGCATGACATGTGGTAGGCTGCTGGTTAGCAATTCATTTTTATGAATCTTTTTCTTCATTTATCTCCTGGATCCATCATTTAAGTCTCAAGAATTTATACACTTAACAATTATTTTTCTTTGTTTTAGCTAAGCGTGGCTGTTAACCATTTGTGTGGTTTCATTACTCTTTTAATTTATAATAAACTGGTTCCTGTTGGTATTTGAAAAGTCTCTATGTGTTTATATAAAGGATCTGTTTAATAATTATAGATTTATATTCAGATTAACATGCATCAGTTACTGCAAAGCTATATATCAGAATGAGCTAATGGAAGAATTTATCAGCCAGATGCATTCAATGTAACACACTGACAACTCTGGACAATTAACTTTGTGTAATTGGAGAAGTGTAACCAGCTCTGATAATTGGAACAAAATCATTTTGCTGCTTTGTTAGTTTTGATTATTCAAACACAATCGTGGCACATTTTCACATTCTGAGCTCGACATGGAAACAGAGCACTGGTGGGGCTCCAGTAAGCCCATTATCCTGCAGAGCAGAGTCATGTGGCTGCAAACCATGGCGGGTCGGTGCCACTCTAAGGTGGTGATCCTGCTCTGTTCACCATGGCAACCGTCTGACAGTGGTTACATAACAGCTGATCAAACCCATTCTCTCCCACTGAGCGCTTTAGCAATGTTGTCAGAAAGGCGCGTCGTGCTGTTTTGACTGTGGAATTGTTCACAGGAAGTGTGCTGCATTTGCTCTCCTGCTTTTCCTCCTTTACTGCTGGATTTTTAAATTGAGATGTTGCTTTTACCTTTTTATCTTATCTTCTTCTCTAACATAGTCTCACTTTTCACAATGAAAGCATTTTATATGGATCCTGTTCCTTAAGTTGAGTTCTGCAGGACAGAGTGTTTAAATATCCATGAAGTCACTCTGAGCCATGAGATGCGTGTGCGCCAGGCGGCTGGGTTCATAAAATATAGAACATGATGCATTTGGGATGTATGGAAAAAGGTTTTTCATTTTACATCAGTCTTTTTTCTTGCATTACTGTTTCTATTTTACCATCTTTCTCCTTTTAGGTCCCTTTAAGCTATAGCTCAGTTCTCCTATTTTACAGCCTCTTCAGGACATTCAAATGTGTTTATGCAACACTTATCTCATCCCAACATTTCCATACTCCCTCAGAATGAAACGTTTACAGACAGACTCCAAGAGATTTGTCGGAAGAGATTTGAAAACTCCCACAATGGCGGATGGGGAATGTGTTTTGACACAAAATTGGACTGGAAGCCACTCAGTCTGTCATCAACTGCTGCAGGAATGTAATCAGATTGGCTACCTGAGAGCGCATTGCTGTAATGACCTCTAATCACTCAGTATGTTTTCATGAAAGTCGTCACTGAGGATTATTGTTCCCTTTTATCTGAGCAGATAAAACGTGTGCACATGCCTGAGTGCATCTTTGACGTCTCTTATACGGGGGCTTGTGTATGTGTGTTTGGCCTCCCCCCTTTCGCACCAAACACAACAGAATCTTTCTGTGGATTCCAGATGTCATGGCAACAGCATGACAGTAGCCTCAGGCCCACGCTGTAGTCGTCACTGATGAGGTAAACATGCTATATTGCGCTAAGACGTGAGCACACATCACACTGTCTTTTAACACTATGAAACCACCTAATTCTCTCAATAGTAATAAATCCCTGGCATGCAGCTGCTTTCAGAAAAGGCTGCGATATGAGTCCAGACAGAGCAGTGACAGGAAGTGGAGCAAAAGCTGCATTCTGTCTGTTTGGTGTGGCATAAATGTGTGCAGAGGCGGACGGTTGCCCAGCGAGAACAGCGACAGAAATAGAGAGCAAAAACAGCGACGTCAAGGCCTCAGAGATTCATCCATGGATTATTTAAAATGTTGCACCTTAACAAAGCTGCACAGTCCCTCACCTGAAATGCTCACTTCTACAGCAAATGTGACAATTTCTAAAAGTGCCAAGAGGGATAATGTGAATACATCATCAATGTTGCATTTTTTTAAAAAAATCTGGTGCAGCAGAAGCAGTTAATATCAGCTGCGTCTCTGGATGAGTTCATAGAAAACTCCTGGGTCCATCCAGACGGCCGCGTTCACATGCTTATGAAACCACAAACGCAAAAGGTCAAAAATTTAAAAATCAAATGTCACTTTGTCTGGATGCAATCCAGTTATAGAGATGTTGTTTAACTAGCACACACACACATACACACACGCACACACACAAACAACTGGTATAAGACGTGTGTGTGGAACACGTGTAGTCTGTGATTCTGGCATTGAATCGGAAAGACGGAGAGCTTGTTTGTGCCTCTGGCTGTTTGCATATGTATATCAGATTCAGTTCAATAGGTCAGTTGTGGAGTTTGGTTATTTATGAATATTTAACACTAAGAAGGTTTAAGGCTTTTAATTTTACTTTAAAGAGGCAAATGAGTTTACACTAATTTTAAGGCAGATGTTATATCCCCCAAACACTCCAAAGTTGATGTGATGCTGCAATAAGACAACAGTCAGTACGTTTACATGCACAGTTGAGCTACAGTTAAAGCTCCATTAGGCCATTTAATTGGACTGCTGTCCTTGTCCCAGTATACAAGCGCTGAGGGAGATTTTCATTTATTGTCCGACTCCACTACAGTAGGCGGCGTTATACCACTACTGAACCTTCCTCTGGTTAGCCAAACAAGTTACAATCAAGTTAGCATGTAGCTAGTGCAATCCATGTCAGACGGTGAAAACATGGACAACTTTACAGCGCTGTACGCTTCATATCCGCACTTTACTTTTGGCACAAATTCAATGCGCACTCTCTCTCGTTTCTTCTACAAAGTTATGCTGTTTAAGCTCTATGTCAAAGACGCTGCGGGGACTTTCGATCATGCCCAAAATGCTTAGGCCAGTCCAGGCCCGGTTGCAGCATTAACACGGAGGAGTAATTCACCTTCCCATCACATTATCTTGATGTGTTAGCTCGACTTTGAGAAATTTGATTTCGAAAGATTTCACTAACATGTAAACATGTTAACTAACATGTTAACTAACATGTTTACATGCATCAGACATTAAAGGTTAAAAAGGTTTTCTTGTAATGAAACTTCAAAATAAATTTGCATTCTGTCAAGTTGTTTCAGCTCGACAGTTTTTAATAGTGATATTGCATTTGAGATTTTAATGGTTTCAAATCTAAGTTTCTCTTTCAATTTACAAAATAAACCACTTACCTGTTACTTTTACATTAAAATGAATCAGCAGACACTGAAATCAGATAATTTAAATTCATTTAAGGCAACAAGGTACAGTAGATTAGATTTTTTTTTTAAATCATTTATGATTATGTTTTTCTCCCACTGTAGCTCCAGTGAGAGTTAACCAATAGATCGATTAAAGACTTATCAAAAGTCACAATGCAACATTTGCAATTCTCAGTCCTTTTTTTGTCTTGAGGCCATTTGGTTTGTTTATTTGTTGTTCCTCTTCACTCAACAGTACATTTAATTTCTTTTTAGGAAGCATCTTAGCACATTAAATGTAAATCAGGTCTGTAGCTGCATCAATATTCAGCTGTGTGGGAAGCAGGCAGCAATGTCCGAGCTGAACGTGGTTATGAAATCATGGCTGAGTGGGTTATGCAAACACGCACACACACACACACACACATGCACGAATGGGACAGAGTGTATCAAGGGCTTGATGAACAGAAGTGACGCATGTCTGTCCCCACAGCGATCGCACAGTCAGCCTCATTGATTCGGAACAAAACTGGAACAATTACACGACTTCCATTATATTTCTGTTTTACTCTCTTTTGTCTATTATGGAAATCCATGTCTCGGTTTGTCAGAGCCATTGTTTCTCACTCTGAATAAAACTAATCACATGTTGTTTTAGCGGTGAACTGATGGCAGAGCGACAGCTGGCGTGGCTGCACAGACTCTACCTACATACAAAGAGCCACAGACTGGCCAATCACAGGTGAGCCTCAGATAGATCTTTAGCTTTTTAATTTGATTGGATATATCTGACATATTAAAAATATATGTTTGTGTAACACTGAATGACCTGTTTGATATTTTCATTAAAAAAATCACAAGACACAAAGTTAAAAGACATCTTACTTTCATTGTGGTTCTCTGACAATATCAATCAAACTTCGATATAAAGTAGCATCTGTCAGCCAAGATGGAATTAGAGATCAACGCACAGAAGAGAGTTGGATAAGAAGAATGAAAACTGTGAAAATTATTAAAGAGATTAAAAGATAATACAAAAGGCTGTAACACCAAACACGACGTATATCACGACTCTTCCCCCCAACAGCCAGTCGTGTGCTCTGTTTACAGCCGAAATGGGAAGTTTGTGAGTCGCGTTTTTTTTTACTGCAACTTAGAGAGTCCCGACAGTTTAAATCGATTCCGTGCAGCAGTAGACGTCCAAGAGGAGAATATCATTCTAATATGCAGGATTACCAAGAAAGGTGACATTAGTTAAAGGCATATTCCAAAACTTTTGACATAGGGCGTCATTTTCGACCTTCCCAGTCTTTTTTTTCGACCTTTCCAGTCTTTTTTTTCGACCTTTCCAGTCTTTTTCCTATTGATAGAGAATATTTTTTAGCTCACTGAGTTTGGATGACTCACCATTTCGCTGGTAATGCTCATGCTAGTGCAAGTTAATGGGACCCAAGTGTTCATAGAATAATTTTAAGGTAAAACTACATCTGAATTTCTTTAATTTGTGGCTCTGATTAGTGTGAACAGCAACAGGAAGCTGCCAAACTATTTGTTTCCTATTGCTACTTTTACTAACCTCCTCCCATAAAAACACTCTCAAACCCAAATAATGTATAGCATTTAAAACCCCACTCATATCAGGTAAAAATGTACCTGTTTAATAAATTCTAAATTATTTTAAGTGAGAGGTGCATGGCAGTTTATTATTAATTTAAAAATAATGATTTGAATTCTAAATTTTTAATTAAAAGTCTGGCAGACATGTCATTAGCAAATCATCAAAGAATAATATCACATGAAAAATTGTCAGGCTAACATTAGTTAGCTAATGACATTTTCATTTCATTTATTTTGTTCAGTGGATACACAAAAACGGTTACAATTCTCCAACGTGCTACTTTTTTCACACTCACCTGAGCAAATAGAGAACAGGGAGAAACAAATCTTATATCCCTGCCCTTTGTCCCGACAGTGGAAACACACAAATAGTTAAAGTTGGAACTAAAGAAGGCTACGTGCAACTTCCTGTAATGTTCCTGCAAAGGACAGGAGAGATTTTTTTAAAAAATAACACTTATCCCAATCCTCAAAACGATTTTTATTTATTTTATTTTATTTTATTTGCAATCACCTGAATTTTAACACATTAAAAAAAAAATTCATCAAATCAATCTCTGTATTCAATGCTGGGATGAAAGTCACCTGAGCGCATATGTTCAAGTGTTTTTACCTCTCTCTCTCTCTGCAACTTTCAGCCAGTAAATGATTTATTCTCTCCATCTGAGGTCACCCTATTCCTGTAAAACAGAAAAGTTGAAAAAAGTGTTGTCTCTT
>JAQFJB010000015.1:13616045-13627295 GCA_029874875.1 Naso minor
TAAGAAAAGGTTCTGGTTGTACTGACAGGAACAAAACTGTGCCAGAAAGGTGATTATAAAAAGCCACAGAGCCACAGTGACTTATTGCTTCATAGGTGGTGTGTTTCAGTGTGTCAGCATGGGATGGCAAGATTCAAATGACACAAACAAAAACCATAAAATCAATTTTAACGTATCTAGTCTCACCCAGCAGGTGCAGAATGGCAGCGTGTATATCCAGGTGACGTCCTGACAGAAGTGGAGCTCTTTCCTGTCCGCTGTAGTACTTGGCAATGGTGTCAAAGAGCAACCTCTTTTGGCTCGCCATCTGCTCTGCCTGCTTGCCTTCAGAAAACACATCGTCACTTTTCAGGCTGAGCTGTTCCCCTGCAACCACAATCAGCTGATCGGGGAAGAGCTCCAAGCAGTCTGCGGCTGCCAACAGCCACCCATCCAACCTGGCAACAAAAAACAGGAACAGGATGGGGTTGTTGTTTTTTACTTCTTTAATAAGTATTTAAGTACCAGATTAGTTCAGGTGAGATTCCAGTTTAATGTCCTCTGTGCAAAAAACCTGTACATATCAGAGCACTGACGTGGGCAGATGAAGGGTGTCCGGCAGCTCTCTCTCCAGGCATGTATTAGAGATGACCAGGTCCTGTGTGGCCAGAGGAGCCCTGCAGGCCTGGAGCTGAAGCCTGGCTGGAGACGTCAGGATGCAGTCCAGCACGGGCAGCTCCACGATCTGCAACAGCTGCAGCAGCGTCTGCTGCTTCCAAACCTCATCCACCACTGAGGATGAATCCAAAAAAATATTTAGGAGATAAAATATCAGTCAGCCATAAAGTTCACAGACTGTTGTTCCTCTGTACGTTGCACCCACAGCATCAGCAGACAGGGACACATTAGTTCAGTCTTACCAGCTTTGGACAGGAAAGCAGAAGTGGTGGAGGTTGTGTTTAAAGCTGGAGTAAGGGTCGGCCGCAGGTTGATGGTGTTCAGCAGCCTCTCAACCCTCCTGTCTGATGATCCAACAGCAAGTGGATTAGAGATTGTCCTCAGTTCTCTCAGTCTCCAGAAACAAGAGGAACAGTTATGGCGATTAATAAACACTCAGGTGATAAAAGCTGTATCAACTGATTTAACAGAATTTTTTTTATTTTTTACTAAATAAAAGTTTTGAATAAAATTAAGTTGATAATGTCTTAAGGCATAACATATTTTCCGCACTGCGCGTCTGCAGACTTGTCCGCTCAGGTGGATTATGAAAAGGGTTTCACTCATACTAAAACAAAGGTCCGCAGCAGTCCAGCCATGTGTGATACATGCAGTGCACAGATTGCAGCAGAAAAACAAAAGATAACAGAAGAAGTTTTCGAGGCTGCACGTCTTTCCTTTTATCTTTTGTAGTCAGACTAAGACTAAGTTTGAAATGTTGCTGTGAATCAGTGTTTTATTCAGTACAACAAGTCAAGTCCAAACATTCTGTGCGCTTTCAAAGCGGACTGTTGACGGTCACACATTTTGGGCTGCGTGTGCTCGTCCACAGAGGCGTCCACGCAGACCCTGGCAGACATGGGTGGATGACGATTTTTACATCATGCATACCAGAGCCGACCCTTAAGGACACGCAGATGTGGAAAGAATGAACCGGCCTTCAAGTATTATCATACAATTATAGTGGTTGGTTCAATGTCAGACTGAGAAAGTTATTGGTAAAGTCAATATATTAGGAGATTAGTAACTTAATTTTGCAGTAAGTCCTTTTACTGTAAAATGAATAAAGTCAGATAAGAATCATTACAACATATCAGAGAGGGGAAACCAACCTTGAGCTCTTCTTCCTCTTCATTTCCTGTTCCTCTGGTGGCATGTTCTCTGAGTCACTACTGCACTCCTTCACTGCAGAGCTGGGTGACACCTTATACTCCAGAAAACGGTAAAGGCTGCAGCTGCTGTCCTCGAAGGTCACATCCTTGTCCCTGCAAAAAAGCTTCGTACCCACAGGCTCAAAAACCTTGGCCTCCATCAGAGCCTGGCAGAGTCGAGCAGCTTTCAGTCGAGACACTTCACTTGTGCAAAACACCACATTTTGCATCAAATAACTGAGGACAGCGTCCACAGCGTCTGAGCCTGTGAAACACTCCGCATGAACACGGAGATTCCTTCTACAGCGGCGCACTTCCACCTGCGTTTGCAGGGCCTGGATGATGTTGTGCCACAGCTGGGTGGCACCGAAGGGCCCAGTGAAACCTATGAAAGGGCACAGAGTTAGAGGACAAGTTGAATCCAAAAGGTAAAACATTATGCTGGATTTCATGCAGGTCCAGTGGGTTGTCTAACTGGTTGGATGAATCCATTCATGTGCCTTGAAAATGTAACTCAGGTCAGTGAACAGTCAAAGAAAGGGTTTCGTCCCAGAGATCTCATTTGAGGTTTGTCCGGATCACTCTTTTACTCGACACCAGTAACAAGTGGTTTTAACTGAGTATATTCTTTACATGATTAAATAGCAGTGATAAATATTCAAATATTGCTCCACAAACAGAGAGAACTTTTAAAAACCTCGGCACCGTGTCAGATGAAACTAACAACCAGTAAATAATGAAGCATTAGTTTAAATTTGTCCACCTCGACCACCTGCAATTGTAAAATGGAGCTTAACTTAAGGCTTTTTTTTCTAAACTTGAAAACATACAAACTTGTCATATATTGTGTAAATATTCAGCGGACCAACTGTAAACATACAAACATACATCAGATGGACATGTGATGTTTCTAAGGTTACATGTTTTTTCTCTGGAGTAACGTCACGTTCTCTCTTAATGCCGTTTTAATGCCTGACGTTTAATATAATTAACGTAATAAGAAACTGTTTTCCAGTGTTATTAAATATTTTCTCAATTACTTTTGCGAACCACATGCGGACCTTTTCATGGAATTTCAAATTCCCTGAAACTCATGTCTCTAAAAAAATTCATACATAAATAAAAAATACGGTTAGTAAACTACTACAAACAGGTCGGACGTTAACACCGTGCCGGCGCCAGCCAGGCGTCCTCTGCATCTTCCCGTTCTTATACAACTGTTGCTCTGTTTGTGTGGTTGCATTTCTGTAACTTCGAGGGTATTTTAGCTAACTTAAAACTTAGCTGTTTAGCGTTAATACTCAGATCTCACCATGCTGGACATTTTCACGAAAACTTCTCGTTTGACTGTTCAACCGTCTGAACCGAGGAGTCAAATCAACCGCCATCATCCAAACACTGTGACGTCGTCCCCTCCTTCTTCTTCTCCGTGTTTTATGAGGGTTGGCAAACAACTTTTGGAGCAATACCGCCACCAACTGGTTTGGAGAGTAGATCTGGATTTATTTTTTCCTTTTTTTGTCAAGAAAATTAAAAGTATATACAGGCCTCAGTGAATAAATAAATTTGTATTCTCTGTATCAAATCGTTGCCCTGAGATATGGAAACAAATTTAAAACGTATTCACGTATTTACGTCTCGTAAATCTAATGTTATTTAGATTCTTTCCAGTCTTTGTGTCAGTTTCTGTCGCTCAGCCTAATATTTTGACATGGCATCGTAACATGTTTTAATGTTTCCTCTTCTGCAAAATTCACAACTTCCTGTGGGATGGTTCCCTATTCTGATTAATGTAGCCTATTGTTTGTAGCCCATTGTATTGTTTGCTTTGTGCGTCCAAACTTTAATCTTAATAATATTTACTCTTCTTTCCTTTGTTTTCTGGTATTTCTCATCTTACTAACTTTCCTTTGTATTTTATAGAATCACCGTCCTGTTCTTTCTTCCTTCCACAGTTTTTGCCACTTTTATCTTATGTTTGACTGTGCTCTTGAATGCTGTTTTGCCATATGGTACTCTGGTATATCAGCTGAGTTCAGAGAGTATCAAAGGCTGTCTTATTGAGAGTGGTACTGTTGGACTGATGCTTCTGCCAGTAATGTCTGATTATTATCATTTATTATTATTATTGATTATCTATCCAAAACTTTTTGTTTCTTTATTCTCCTTTTACCAACACATCTTTATCGATCTTGTGTTGGATGATCTTCATTGTGTCCTTTTATGTTAACTGAACAATTTAAAAGAAAACTGTTATGCTTTTCCATGTTTTCTGACCTATAAATGCTGTTAGCCTGTTAGCCCTAACCCTACAGTGTCAGATACTCATGTGAAACGACGTCAAAGCGTCACATCATGGGGTTCATGCATTTGGAAGTGAGTCCAGCAGGCTGTTTCAGTCGGCTCTGCACGCTGTGTTTTACAGTGTTTTTTTAACTGTGTTTTTACAGTGACATTGATGCATGCTGGACTTCCTTATATGGGCATGCCAGCTCGTGCACACAGCGCTTTGCCCGCCCCCTCCCCCCACTTTGCTCAGACACCGCTGCACTCTGCTCTCTGCTTCATAAATTATTGTCAGCACTTTGTTCCAGATGGCTCCAATAAAGTGTTTTTTTCTTCTTTTTCTTTTTCTTTTTTTTTGAGTGAATGACAGAAAATTAAATTTAAATTAAAATTAAAATCAACTTTCCTAAAGAGGCAAGCTCCAGACAGAAGTTGAGAGCGTTCCCGTTTCTTGTGGATTTATTCCGTGTGCATCTATTTACTTCCGCAACATGAGCACGTGAGCTGGATTAATGGCTAAACTGCTGCTGAAGAACCACATGTTGCTTAACTCTGTTGAAGAGTGAGAAGCCGAGCTGTAAGTAACATTTTATTTTAATGTCCTAGCTGTTTATTTTGTGTCAGTAAAGCAGTTGTGAGCGAATGGTTGTGAGTTGAGAGATTGCAGAAAATAGTAGGAATAGATGGAAGAGAGAGAACGTGAGTCACAGTTTCATGAAGATCTACAGACTTCACTGTTTGCTCAGTTTTGTCTGGCTGCTGGAGTCCAAAATCAAAATCAAAATGGGTATAATGTCTTTTTTAAAGCAAGCTGCACTCTCTAAAGTTCGAGTGACATTTCTTCCATTTCGACTTGTAATGCTGATGAAGGAGGTGTTCTTGTGGCACCTGTGGACAGTCTTAGGTATTGAATGTTGTCTCACTTTTCAAAGATGTGTTTGCTGCAGATCCAAACGCTTTACTCCGATAATCTAGGACTGATTTTACTAATCCTGCATAAATGGTTTTCAATGCAAGAGCTGGATGGATGTTTGGCTGTGTAGATTTATGGTTCACAGAGGATAAATCCTAATGGCTGTGGAAACCCACTGAGCTCTTAGCTGTCCTGTTATCCAGAACTTGCTACTTACTGTTTTTGTGTGTTGAAATTCATGTTATTTCTGTATGTTGGAGGTCAAATCTCTGGGTTTTGGGTCAGTTTGGGAGTTGGATTGCAGTTGATTAAGGTCACCTGTTGGGCTGTGTGGGCAGACAGGCTCCTAATTGATGAGTGAGAGTGAGTGAGCAGCTTGGATCAGGTTCAGGTCACTTCATTTGTACCTGTAAGTAAACTTGTTTATGACATTCCTCTCAGCCAGTTATGGTGTGATAACACTCTTTTGTGAAGGCTTAAGAGAGGTGGGGAATGGACTTCCTTGCCACTTTGCCGTTTTATCTCAAATCCTGACACAGATTTCTATGAAATTTCACTTTACAAAAATGCCCGGTTGATGTTGCACAAAACCTCCTGACATGTGCTATTCTATCAGAGTGGCCACGCCCTTCATTATGCATAACTTTAAGCCTTAATATAAAATAAATAAGTGAGTTAAATAAAGATTCAATTCCAGCCAATGGCCATGATTGAAATCAGCTGTGACACACCTTCTAACCGCCTGTTCCTCCTATTTTACCACTGCACCAGACTGCTCCGTAGATGCACCTGCGTTTGTGTTAACCAAATTACCAAAAAACATTGCCACACCTTCTTGCGCTCCCTGCAGCGCTGAATACAGAATCTGTATCAGTGATGTGGGTTTTAAATTGCTTTATATGTTTCTTAATGCCATCTTTTTCAACTTGACTTATGAATGGTTTTATTTATTTATTTACTTTTGGACACCATTTTTTTAAACACTTTTTAATATCTATTTAGTGCTTCTTCAGCGTGTATTATTTATTATGCTGACAGGCCGCACCTGTTGAATGCTCCATAGCATGTTGTACAGAATATATGTGGATGATATGTTGCGTTGTGCTGTGTTGTTGGGTATGTGAACTGTAAATGCACTGATACTTTTCACGAATGAAGTTCCTAACAGATAAATGAAGTTCATTGAATTAAATGAAACTGACTTAAGGTAAGTGGACATTAATTTTTAGAAATACGGCTTCTATTAGCTCAGCAGTTGTGGTTTTAATTTCTTTCTTCTAATCTCAGGGCGGCTGTGCTCAGGAGGGAGAGGGTCATCCGATCTGTGTGCCGAAGTGTCTTTGGGCACAATATTAATCCCACTGACACCACCATTGGCGTGTGAATGTGTGATTCCTAATGGTCAAGTTGGCACTGTGTAGAGAGGCCGCCTGCAACAAGTAGGTGTGGAAATCGCAGGATAACTCATGATACAGTATGAAACGATACGATACAGGATACATGGCCCATTATAATGATTATATCATGATACAGCGATTCTGCGATAGTCGATAAATTGCACAGTTACAGTGTACATAATGATACATCAGGATGTCTGCCTAACTGAAGAATACAAAATGCAAACAGTACATACATGAATACAAACATTTTGTTTGCCCCACAGATGATGTAAAAGCCACAGTGAGTCAAGATTTTAGATTAGAGAGTAGCTGGTGCATCGCTCAACTTTTAATTCTTTTCACTGCTGTCCGTCATTATCTTGCTGTCAACTTCTTCCTCAGCCAAAATTGGCATTGACATTCATTTCATAACCATCACCACGAAGAGTCACGGTGTAGTGACGCTGCTGAGTCAAATTGGCTGGGAAATCTGTTTTAGGTGACATATTATTGCAATTAAAATATAAATATCCGGCTCCATCGATTCGATAATCGTATCTCAAAAGTCAGGATGACGATATTTTGCCGTATCAGTATTTTGTCTCAGTGTGTAAAAGCTGAATGCTGACTGTTGTTGTAAAGCTCTAAGGCAATATATAAATGCAATCCCTTAACATGTCCAATTTTTAGCTGGAATATGAGCTATGACAGTATCACATGGGTTTTGTTCAGTGTTCCCCTGCTGTCAGCTGGTGACAGGTTTTAAAAAAGGCCTCTTCTCTTTTCCTGATGTTAGCTTCTCTTCTGCCTTTGACATATTTTTGTAGCTGCCAATCAGAACCCAGATACATGCATTAAAACTAAAATGAAAATACGCATTGTCTGTGGAATAGAAAATTTGTTTAATGCAATGAGAAAGTGGAGGGATACTGAACTAGAAGCCACCTCTGCTTTAATGCAATTATAAGCACTCGGGGAGCCCATTAATAGCTAATTCTCTCTGTTATCAACAGAAACCATCAAGGCTTAATCACAGTGGAATAAAACTGTGAGAGGAGCAGAAAATGTGTATTTCAAGCCAATTAAGTTCGAACAAATACAATTAGCAGTTAATCAGTTAGTAAAGGAGAAGTCACAGTGGAGACCGCAGCTCTGCTGCTGCAGAGGGTGCAGCTGATACAGAGGGACCTATTTTTTTTTTTTTTAACTTATTCACTGTTTCGTCTGGTCTGAAACATCATCAAATGTTCACTTTATTCTATATTTGCTTTTCTAACGTTCAGTCTGCTTAGCAGAGTGATTTCACATTGAATCTGTTGAATTTTGTGGAAGTTCGTCAATATAATTGATTTGCAACAAGGCACTCAGCCCAAACTAAGAACAGAGTGAAAAACTTAATTAGTTTCTGACCTGTATGGAGCCTTCCGAGATTTATTGAGAAAGTTTTGCGTGTGACTTAGCATTTCATTGTGCAGAGACACCTGACAATTAAACAAACACCAAATGCCTCACATCAATGCTGTTGTCTGTTGTTATTAAGTTTTTATTTTTGTATTTAATGTTATTTTGTCAATAGACACGATTTTAATCCTCACGCAACCAATTCTGTAATCTTATAGCCATTATGATGACATGAACACTAGTCAGTTTCTTATTGTTTTCACTTTTCCAAATCAATTAACAACAGACTCCAGTGACTACTGTCACAGCATCTGTGTGTGTGTGTGTGTGTGTGTGTGTGTGTGTGTGTGTGTGTGTGTGTGTGTGTGTGTGCGTGTCTGCATGTCACAAATGAAGTGTGTCGAAATATACACACTACTGGCGTCTTTACTCACACTCACAAAAATAACTGACAACCTTATTGATGAAAAAAAATTGATACAGCTTTAATTCAAGGTAAATTTACAAGGTGATTTACAAGAAAAGAACAGGCACAACTAGAAGTAAAGAGACTGGATCGCAAAATGAGCTTAACTGATCAAACCCTCACCACAAAGCCCGAAAATAAATTAGACTAGAAGATGAATTGAGGCATCCAAATTGGCTCAGAAGGACACTGGAAAGGTCAATAATAGCCACAGAATGAGAGAGGAGTAAAAGTAAATGACAGTGTACTCTGTAAACTAAATTTTCTAAGTCCACTTTTAAAATATGAAGGAGACTCAGATGTCAACAGGGGGAAAACTTAAACTGAGCTTTGTTTAGATGCAAAAGCTAAATAAATGCAAACTATGTAGGCTACTTAGTACAATGTATGTCTATAAAATCTTTTTATCAGTGTTATTATTTGCCAACCTTTCGTACAGTATACCAAGCTGTTGGACAGCAATAATTTGACTAAGAAAAAATAAACTTGACAAACTGCTTTAGACATGTAATCCACCAACGCCCCACACTAACGACAATGCAAACTCTGAAAACTATCACTAGTTTGCTGATTCAGAGATGATCTCATTTTAATATTTAACAGTCTTCTGGAGTGTTGATTCAAAAGCTACCAGTCTGACATAATGTCAAAGATAGGTTTCATACATGCTGCAGTGAAAAGAGTGTGACTGTGTGCCAAATGCAGCAGGAGTCCCTGGTGTGTTTATCACACTACATTTGACATACTTTGTGTTGGGAGTATTGAAGTAGGGCTATTGGACTGCAAAGCTTTTCTACAGATAAAGTCTGCAGCCGGATGATGAGTCTGCCTGTAGAGGTTTGTTGGCTTGACTGGATAGACGTTACTTTGCAATATAGCTGCCAATTAAAGCTGCAGCTGCTAACCTTGGGGTAAATATCAGTAACTTTTTTTGTGTTTTATTTAGAAAAAGTGTCATAATACCCACAGACAGCTGTTAGTAAGTGACGTGGTCTGAGAGTATGGCAAGATCTCTGTGTTTTCCCATCATGCCTCTGTATTCAGGATTGGTAACAATTCTATTGCTCCCGTTGTATTTGCCCAATCAGTGAAGCTCTCTATACTCTCTGTCCTGATTGGCTGGTCTACACTACACCTCTTAGCAACAGGTAACATCGGTACAAGCTGATTAACCGTTCATGCCTTACGCTCTGCCAACGACAGAGTGTCTGCAAGCAAAAGAGAGAGCGACAACAAACAAAATAAAACAGGAGCCAGAACAAAAGCAGGGGAGGGAGACTGCAGAGAGTCTCATGCTACAGCTAATTATTTTTTCACATACTTCTGTAGAGTCCTGCCTATTCTTTGCATGTCTCTGATCAGTTTTATTTTGCATAATTGTCAATTGTTATGTAAGAGATAAACACACACACAAACACGCTGCTTGTGGGATGAATCACTGTGGCCATTACCTTGGTTCCACCTGAGCTAATGATGTCACCAGAGCAGAGCTGGCAGTTCACTGCTCACGCTCTGACGTAATATGTTCTGTTTCTTTTTTGAGGTGAACAAGCCGTCTTTCATTTCAGACTGTATCCAGGTTTAGTAATTGTTCCCTGATTTCAAGGTGATGCCCCGTTATTATTAATCTTTTCGATATTAAAGTTGCTATTGGTATCAATAATCATCTTTAATATTTATTTCCTAAACCTATATCCATCAATTCCCAACAGAGTATGTTTTTCCTTACATGTACTTAGGCTATGTTAAATCTCGCTAATATTTATTTCTGATGTAACTTTGTAGTTTAATTCTGAATTAGATGTGTCTATAATTTAATTTAGATGTGGATGTAACTAATTTAATTTAGAAGTTTCTAATAAATGTAAAAGCACAACTCACTCGCTATTTGTGAGTCTTATATGCACCATGAAGTGTTGCAGTAAGTGGAGGGATGGAGCTCTGAAGGTCTGCTGGCACAGAAATGAAATTACTTCTCTAAGAGAAATCAGTTCGCAAAGCCAGCGAGTGGCTCTCCTCTCATTCTCTCCATCACATCCTCCTAATAATCCTCAGCTGTGCTTGAACAGTTGGCAGATCTGAAACAGGCTGCTAAAATTCCACTTCCTTTCACTCTGGACTTCTTTAACATTTTTATTTTTAAGAGTTACACACTTTGAGGTTCTCTGCAAAAATGGAGAAATATTGGAAGGCAGCCAGAGACGTGAATAAAGGCTGATTGAACTCCCTCAATGGGTTATCACCACAGAGGAGCACAAATTCTCTAAAAATCTATATTTGCTGACCTAAAGCCTTCGCTAATATGACAAGACCTGGATAAAAGTGCAGATAGAATCCAGCATGCAAACATTTGCATTCACACAGAAACTGTTTGTGAACCTACAGGTGCTCACCCACATATGAAGACTCTCCCTCTCTCTCTCTCTCTCTCTCTCACACACACACACACACTCACACACAGGTGGTGAAGGATGATTCTGTTCATGTCCTCCATCAGAATCAGATGAATGGGCTCCTCTGATTGTACGCTGTTGCTTTGCCATGTGGCAGGGAGCAGATCCCTGCCTGGTTGCCCGCTGAGCCATGGCGGTTGTCCAAACGCCTCCATGTGGTCCATGAGCTCAATGGGCCACGAAATTCAAGTCACCTCGCGGCAGTAATACCATGTAACATTCAGCAAGGCTGCCTGCTGGCACTGGAGATTACCAAGGCGTTGTCTTCTCTATATTAGTACTAAACTTCAAAGAATATCTTGTGTTACTAAAACACACATACACACAAATTCAAAGCCAAGAAGAAGCTCCAAGTTTTTGCTGTCTCAACTTCAAGAGACTCGTAAACTAAGATCCCAAACACAGAGCACTAAAGTACTTGTGCATTCTACGTTTTGAGGGTGATCTACTTTACGAATTGTGCAACTGACAACAGGTGCAAACACACGGGGGGGGGGGGTTAATT
>JAQFJB010000015.1:13702505-13714931 GCA_029874875.1 Naso minor
TGAATAAAAAGCGATAAATTAAATCAATAGGTTGCAGCTTTACTAATGTATATTTTTGCCTTATAGCATTAGTAGCTCTGCTCTGTGTGTGTGTGTGTGTGTGTGTGTGTGTGTGCGTGTGCGTGTGCGTGTGCGTGTGCGTGTGCGTGTGTGTGTGTGTGTGTGTGTGTGTGTGTGTGTGTGTGCGTGTGTGTGTGTGTGTGTCCAAGGAAAGAAAGCAGGCCAACTCCTCAGTATTTCCACAGGCAGGCAGACAGACAGACTGCAACAGAAGAGGTTGCGGCAACAGATGTCTAGCTTAAAGAACAATCCCAACACTCGCACACACAAAACAGTCCATTAATCACAGAACCCGTTCAACAGCATCAAAGGGAACACATTTGCATATTCATAATATTATGCTATACCACGGTGCCTGTGTGTGTGAATCTGTGTTTTAGGCAGCCTGAGGGTGTGTATGAGTTTGAGTCTGGTGATATTAGGCTATTAAATTCATCATGGTCTTTTTGGCAACCAATATAAAGCTCTGTCAGTCTGTCTCTTTTCTTGTCTTTCTGATTCAGATAAAGCTCAGGGCAGACTGCATGACTTTTACCAGTCAATTTTATCATAATACAGCAGCAGCAGTATTGCATCTTAAAGTCCCACTTTTATTAAAAAAAAACAAAAAAAAACAAAAAACAAACCCATAAGGCTAAACATAAAACAAGGCCAATACAATGAGCAGGCTCTGTATTAAGCTTATTAGAAGAAGACATTATGTGCAGAAATCTGATAAAGGAATAGACAGACATTGGAAAATGCGCCAGTTTACTTAATACAGAGACTTGCATGAGAATATTGATAGCGCTCTCATGTCTCTATGACAAATCTGAAGCTAGTATCAGCAGCCAGTTAGTTTAGCATAGCATAACCTAAAGGAAAAAGTAGAAACAGCTAGCTTTGCTCTTTCCAGAGTTGACAAACTCCACCTAGTACCACCTTTTTTAGCTGTGGACATAGCCAGACTAGCTGATTCCCCTGTTTCCAGTCTTTGCACTAAGCTAAGAACCACAAGCACATTTCACTTGGCAGCAGTGTCTGTTCAAAGCATTTTTAATAGTTTCTTTGTCTTTCCTTCTTTGTCTGTTGGCCAGTGGTGGGATGTGGCGAAAGGGGAGGCCCTGCAGACCTTCTATCCAACGGGAACAGCGTTGAAGAAGATCCACGTCTCATCAGACTTCTCCACCTTTGTCACCATTGACAGCATCGGCATCCTCTACATTCTGCAGAGAGTGGTGTGACGTCGGCAGGATTGCTCCAAAAGACCAAAACACAAGGAAGTGAACCAACATGATCCAACCAAACACTGCATTTTCCTCGCGAATAAACTATGGTATTACAGACTACATACAGAAGAAAAATCCTGTGTTTGTTGCATTAAGGACTCTTGCAGAATGCTAAATTGAAAGCTGCAGCATCCTGTAACCACACTCATCTCAGATAAGTTTACGTTTCCACTGCTATCTTTATAACTTAAGGGAGACACCAGCCAACATTACAAGAGAGCATTACACACATTTTTTCAGTGTTGTAGGGGCAAGTAACTGATGAATAGTGAAAGCCTGAAAAAGTCAAAGATTCCTGCTCCAATCTCTGTTTCACAAGTGACAACAGAAGAAACAAATGCATGGTTTTGTACATAAACTAGAGCAGAATCTTCTTTTTTCTTAAAATAAGAAAAGATGCATTAAAAAAGTGACGTTTACCAAAAAAAGAAAACCAGCGTTTGTGACGATCGGATCTCCTCACGCAGATCCTTTGAGTCATCATTAAACGGGGTCAATATGAACAGGTTAAAGAGATGTGATCCTCACATCAGTTTAAATGTGAATTATTAATTTTAATCCATGTTGTAATAGGGCTGAACATTCTTGCATGTGATATGAGAGATTTTTCTCTGCTGTATGTAATTGATTAAGCTATCGTGTTAGCTGATCTGTTAAAAGTCATGAAGTGCATTTGACTTGTCTTACTGTGACATTTTTAAACTTTAATTTTTCATTTTTGTGTTTGAGGGTAGATTTTCTGCATCTGCTGTAAACCTGGTTCCTAGTATGAACGGTTTCGAGCCTTTTAATTTACACTGCAGCCTTAGTCTGAATGGGATTACTGTCGGTTCTGAAGGGTATGTATGTTTATGGTACATGGGTTCTCAATCTACCAGCATTAATAGAACTTCTGGTGCACTTTGATGAGCATAAAAAATTAAATAGTAGGATTAAGTTTTGATGATTGAGCATTTAAAATCCAAAAACTTTTGGAAGCCTGTGGGTCTGTTTATATTTCTGAACTACTCTGTTCTTTTGAACTTAGATCAAAGGTAAATGTTTTCTACAAAAAAAATGCAGTTTGTGATTTATAATTCATATTTAAATGTTATTAATTACTTTTTTGATTTTGTACCAGGTCCTTTTAACTCTGTATGCCACTTTTTACACACATTTTCTATCTGCATGTAGTGAAACTACTGAGCCTTTTTCCTATTCTGAGCATTTTGAAGCAGGACAATCATCAATGATGCTTTTGCTAATTTGGATATGTTCAGACATAAAATAAAATAACTTTGATTTAACAATATAAGTGAGCCATTATTCCTCAGGTATGTGATAGAGAGGCAAGTGTCCTATCTATCAAACCTGCAGTGGGGATAAAAACGATAAATGGATAAAAGGAAGGATGCCTTTCAATATATCTGATCAATGCTGTTGTAATTTTCACATTGTGCTCCTCACTGTTGGTGCTTTATAATCTGCACAAATTAAATCAACAGAGTTTCCTTCAGTTTGGAAGTCTCTGCCTTGCAAAATTGCAGAAATATGGACGCCTGCTCAGGATGTATTGATACTGTTTAATGGTGTGGTGCAATGTGAGTGTAGTTTATAAAAGATTAAACTCCACACACTTTGAAGATGCTCTTTGTCTGTCTTGATTTTGTCAGCTGCCAAATTATCAGTGGACAGTGATTTGATTTCCTGTCCATTGACTGATGCATCTATCAGGCTTGTATTTTTGTCTCCTCTAGTGTTTTAGCTGCTGCATTGAGATCAGTCTTGAAACACATCCTGCGTCACCCTCAATCCAAGTCAAATGTCACAGGGGAAATTTATTCACACCTGAAATGAAGTGAGGGAAAGTCATTCCAGGTGTCAGGACCAATAACTGCATGTGGCTTAATAACTGGCTGAATAGGATTTTATTTATTTATTTTTTAAAAGGGTGTCGGCTGTTTGCACATGGGCATACAAAACACTGTATATTAACAAGAGGTGTTGGAGCTGTGTAGAAGAATGCATGTTTTTTTTTCTAACACTTCCCATCATCACATCCATCAGTTGACTTCCATTAAATGTGGAAAAGCTAAGCTCCAGGTCTCAGGTCCCACATGTTGTAGGAGTGCCCCCATCATGTGTGAGGCCATGTTGCCAGATGAGCTTAACACATTTAATGCTTGTGATGACCTTCTCGACAAAGGTGTCATTTGTCAGCTCTCAGTTAAGTCCACTCTGCCTCCAGAGAACCAGACGGTCTCTAGTTCTGCGCTGTGGCAATCACCCCCATTCTGATGAGATACTTAAAAAAAAAAACTGGGTTTCAATCTTATGAAGAAAAACTTCCCAGCCAGCCTGGACCTTCACCAGTTTTGGATTCAGAACCGACAGATCCACAGAGGATGCCATCCCCACTGCCCACCACTCTGTCTTCACACACTTTGACGATAACAACACCTTGATCAGAATGTTGTTTGTTGATTGCAGCTCAGCATTCAAGACAGTCTCCATCATCACACTGATCGGCAAACTTTCTGGCCCTGAGTAGCAAACTCTGCAACATGTCTGGACTTCCTCACAAACAGTCCTCAGAGAGTTGGCTTAGGGTTAGTAGCCCTAACCCCAACAAATACAAAATGTTGGTGGGTGCATCAGCATTGCTAACGATACCGATATCAAGGGGAAATACTGATGCAGCCACTGATATTGTGAATGTGAGCTGGAATGAAAACAGACCTTTTCTATGTGGATTGTTAACCAGTTTTTGCACTGATATGATCATGCAAAGACTGCTTTCTTCAACAAAATAACTTCATTAAGGAATATTTAACATTGTTGTACATTGTCAACCAATTCTAGACATTACATTTTAATAATTAATAAACATTCTTATCAAATTGTTTCGAAAACTGGTCAACGATCCACATAGTGTTACCACTGATTAGCAAGTGTGCTGCATCAACTATAATTCATCATGTTTGCAGCTCACATTTGATGTGCTCCAATGTGAGTAATCGGCATTTTAGCAGGGAAACTTTTTTAGTCAACATGAAAAGGCCCTGAAGTATTGCAGGATTATTTTTATTCAAAAGAATTCTTCTATGACACAAAGAACGCAGTTCTTCAGTTGTCAGTGGCTTCTGTGGCTTAGTGGACATGGTGGTACGCATCTTTAGAGATTTTTGGTTCAGATCTAGCCAAGAGCCAAGTTGTTCTATTTGCATTCTCAAATGCAAACTGCTGTATCCATTAGAACAAACGGGTACTCAACTATGTGTGCATTATTGTACTGGAGTGGGAAGTTAAGTGGCCCCAGTGCTAGAGGTTCTTGGTTCAAATCTAGCTGATAACCTTTACGTTCAGTTTACCCTCTCAAATTCTCACTGCTGCATTCACAAGAATAAAAAAGTCAACTCAACAAATCACTGACCTTAAATAATAATAAACAAAGCAGCCACCAATTATGTGAATTTGAGCTGCAATAAAATTCCACCTCTTTTATGTTAAGTGTTGACTGATTTAACACTGATATGACCATGCAAAGGCTGCTGTCTTAAACAAGTAACTTTATCAGAGAAAATTTAACATATTATACATTATCAATAGGGGTGTAATGATACATCAATATATCGCTGCATCACTTTTATATATTCTTATGATCAAACTACATTGATAGATAAACGGCAAATCGTCCGTCTTGTATGACTTGTATCGATTGCCAAGAACTAGTGACTTGTATTTAGCGCGTCAAATGTTGTGTCTGGCTTTTTTGCCCTTACAATGGTCAATAATTTTAAACATTGCTCTGGTTCATTCTCCGATGTTCTGGGCATGTGTACTGTGTTAGCAGTGTTGCTTCAGATAATGGCAGGGAAGCACCAGGAGAACAAGAGATTTTCAGTCCATAATTGCGGTCCACACAGATTGAATAGAGGCCTTGCACTGAATGTTTGTGTAGTTCAGTGTAACCCTAACCCTACAATCCTCAACCCTAGTTTGTTACCAACCTTAACCCGATCTTGAGCCGCTACCGTAAAGGCTAGGATTGCTGTGCCAGCTAAAAGCAGGGAGGTGTTGTGCCTCAGTGTTGCCCACTGAAGACAGTGTGAGAAAGACTATGCATGGACAAATATTCTAGACCTTTGGCATTCATTCATTCATTCTTAAGGCAGAGAGAAGCAGAGGCACAGTCTGCCTCAGCCACCTGTATTCACACCTGCCAGCTTTGTCAGCAAGCTCTCCTGAATGGATGCATTCATGATATTGTTAAAACAACTAATTTTGTTTTTTCTTAAGAGCCGAGGTGAGGCACTGCCTACCCTGCCTCACCTGTCTGCACACCTCCGGGGGACATCAAATGTAAGCTAGAAACATGATTGGCTGTTCTTGATGCAACGAACTGCATAGTCACTGTTGTATTATTTTATGACCATTTAGAGGAAGCATGATAATTGTTTGTAATTATTTTAACTCATCTGTGGGACACTCTTTATTCCTTCCACTTTTCTGTTGGCTCTGCAATCAGCAATCTGAATGAATTTTGATTTGACGTTCTACATTTCTCTTGGTGTCAGTGAAAAAACTAAATATTAACTTTTCTTTGAATAAAACTAGTTTCAATAAATGGTAAAAATGAAAGGAACATGATGGACTTTGGCAGACTTTAAAGGAAATTTGACAGAAGATATTTTAAATGCAATAAAAAAGTTAGGATCAGCAGCCAGTATAAAGATACAGTGAAGAAACACTTTATAGCTCATTTATTTCTTTATAGCCACATTAGAGTACTAAAATGTTTATGTTGCTTTTCAGGTTCGCTGTTGTCAGCATAATAATGACAACATCATTATATATTAAGATTTAGAGCTGAGGAGGAGAACTAAGCGCTGTCTCAGACAGATGACAATTTTGTGGTTGCGTTGGCACATGGCTACGTTTAACCCAAAGAAGCGCCAGGCAAGCATGAACACATCGTGATCCCCCCGAAACACACCTGAAAGCAGAGGGGTAGAGAGCTAATGAAATTACACCTCTGGAAACTTTAATTCAGTGGGCATGTCAAAGTAAAAAGTTTTTTTTCATGTTTGTGTTTAACTAGATTGTGTTTTATAGTAAAGTTATTTCTATGAGAGAATTTGTTTGTAAGGAGCTTAATGATTGCAGCCTTCCTATTAACATTTTAGGCAGTTGACGCTGGCGAGTCTTTGACATCAATGTTGAAATTAACTTAGACTTATAAAATCTTTATTGATCCCAAACTGGGAAATCTTAAAACTCTGGAGCTGCCAATGATGATGACATTTTTTTATAGTTGTATGTAAATAGACACAGCAGCTGGAGCTTTTATTCCATGTCCAGCATGTGAATAAATATCCTACATACTGACATCACACGTCTGATTTACACTCAGGCTGAAGGACAGTCAGGCAATGGCAGGAGGTGTTTACGCTCACTGAGGTAGTGTAGCTGATGTATGGTGTTAACACCTCCCTATCATCACATCCATCAGTTGACTTTGAGTAAACTTGCATTGCTGAGTGAAGGCAGGAATCCAACTCTCAGCTGACTTGTGTGTTACTGCAGTGATTGATAAAGCTGTATGGTGATTCATCAGAGCATAATTAATTAGGTTTGTGTGATGACAGGTGTGTGTCGAATCTCTAAATGGACGTGTGACCATCAGTAGTTACATCATACTGAAAGAAGATGTGGTGGTTTAGTATTACAGACATTTCAAAAAAGAGTGTTTATGAGGATTCAGGTGACTTCACCCACATGAATTTTCTACCCTTCAAATTTAGTGTTACATAAAATACAGACATAAATATTTCCTGAAAAGATCTATGTAACCTGTTCCTCCTAATTACAAAAAAAAAAAAAAAATTCTAGAAAGATCTACTCAAATGAATATTTCTTCATTGGCAATTTTTACTTGAAACATATTTGTCCACATGCAAAAAAATGTATGCTTGTGTTTATAAAAAAAATTCACATTTTGCACTGACTGAAAGACTTTAGGTCACAATAACATTTAATTGTCCTGCTGTTTCTGTTTGACCTTTAGAGCCCTTCAGAGGAGCTTTCATTTTGTATTGATTGTTGCACTCTGTGCGGACAAAAGCGGTACATACAGTACGCTTACAGTCATAAAGATCTTGTCTAGCATTTATTTTGGAAGAGAGTAAAAGAAACGCAACACTCTTTTACACAGTACTAGTTCGGCCATAAAGGCAAAATATTGAAATGATCTAAAGAAGAAAATTTCCTGCTTCCAAACATAGATAGTAAAAAGAGAACATGCTCGTAAACAACAAATAATCTCTTCCGGTCTGTGTGCTATAAGGCATTTCCTAGCATTTCTGCTGAGGCATTGTAAAAGACTGGATAGTAATTTTTGATCCCCTTGCCGATGATCTCATTTGTCATTGTAGGTAAGATGTGAGGCATCAGTATCAAATTTAGACTGCTTCATAACCAGTTAAAAGTTCCTCATAGGAACTTAAACTATTTCCAAATCACAAAGTTTTTTTTATATTTCTTGAATGATTCAAAGGTACATTAAGATGGATTAGAATAGTCTAAGTGACAAAATATTTCATACAGTTCAACAAAATAAAATGACTTCCTGCAAATACAAGCCAAGGTGACAAAACAGCCGTTCATTCTGCAAAACAGCCCACTTAGGAAGCCAGGACTACCCTTGTAGTAACAAGATCTTTTCCTGGCTGAAGTATGGTTGTCATGACCTCACCACCTGTTCTCCATCTTGAAGACCAGTTCTGAATAAATCTGTTCTTTTATACAAACGTAGAATAATGATGAGCTCCAGAACACAACAAGAGGCCTTGTTATCTGGCCGGACCAGGATGCCATTACCTACTTTTCCTTTGACAGTAAACTGGAAACCATTTGTCTTGGGGTCTTTAGACATTCTGGGCGCTGCACAGCGTCATAGCTGCCAGACAGATTTGGGAACTGATTCAATCACAATCCAAGACCTGAAGCAGCCATATGACATGCTAATGCAACATTGCCAGCCGTCAGTTAGACTTCAGCGCTTTCTATTTATATGCTGTATAGTGGGTGATGTAAAGGTGACCTGTTTTTCGGCGGCTTTTGCATCTGAGCTAAGTATTTCCAGGATTTGAAGGTGGCTTTAACAGTAAAAAGAACGGATTGACAAATTTAGGGTGTTGATTGGATGTAAACTGCAAGAAGCACAAATGATTTGGAGGAGAATTAAGTCATATTTCAGCTACAATTAGACACATTTGCATAAGTGCAAAGAAAGCTTAGCTGTCTGGTTTTAGCATGCAGTTAGCCATGGGCCAATGAGTGGAAAAGAATGAGCATTTTAAATTGTTGCTGATGTCATCTTTTCCGCAATTACACCTGCATGGACTGCTTAGCCAAGTTCAGATAATCAGCTGTGATCCCTTTGCTTTCAAGTGTAAATTAAAGCACCTGATACTTGCAGCCCTTTGAGAGGGGATTAGTTTCATATCTGGTTTAAAGCAGCCAATTGGTCTGGCTGTGTAAGATTTTTAAAAAACTGTATTTTCCTGCTCAGTGCTTATTTGTGTAACAACATTTCTTATGTGGCTCTTTCACAATGAAAAAAACTGGGAAAATATTGAATTTAGCTCTCTCTTCCTTGGGTGCATCTGCATTCCCACATGAATTTACAAACCCTGCAGTCTCTACGGCAATGGTGGAAACTTTTTTTTTTTTAAACTCTGGTTGAGGTGTGAACTAACCTCATTAATTCTGCTCTCTCATGCTTAATTAATATTTGTCTGCTGCCAAAGTAATTACAGCTATCGAGCTGTCAGAGTGTCAACACAATACTGATACCACTTTCCCCTCTCAGTTGCAGCTGGGCCAGATCTTGTTTCCTGCAGTCTCTGATGTCTGTCATACTTGTAAGCACTGGATCATATTTTCACGGACAGGAATAAAAAGTGAGCAGAGGCTTTGTCCTATGAACTCCTGAGCATTTAATGTTTTAGGTAGGGCCCAATTAGAACAGGAATTTATTGAGGTCATTGCCAATATGGATATTGGGGAGCAAGAAAACTGAGACATCCAATAAATCAGCAGATTTATGTACATACTATGTATACAGTAATACGGACTGAAAGTGGTTATCAAATACTTGTGACAAAGATAAATGGAGGCAGGATATTTTACATTTTACCAAACTTTATTCCAAATATCAGTGCACCAAACAGTAAACACCTCACTTATAGGTGTATTGTCAGACTATGTCACACTGTGTCATACAGTTTCAACTGTACATGGCAGTTGCTAAAAGAGCCCTGAGTGGTAAACATGTTGTGCAGTGTGATGCCAGAATCACTGTCAGCAAAGACTTTCAATTTTACAGAAAACTGTCAAATCATACTCCTTTCCATGCTAATCACAGACATCTTTAGTTGAAAGCCCTCTAAAGAGATGATTGTAACAAGAACCAAATTAGTAGCCATCTTTATGTCTTTAGGCTTTCTTCAACTGAGATGGATGCACATCCACAATGTTTACTAACATGTAATCTGTCCATTAGTTAATAAAAAACAGACTCCCTCGGTGGGACAAACCACATACACCATTTTATATCACTAGTCCAAGCATTTATTCCAGCCTTAAAAACTGTATTTATATCGGCGTGTATCAAAGAACACTGATACACATTTATCTGCAAATGGCCAATAATGATCAATAATATCTGTGATTTGTCATATAGTTAAAAGTTAAAAATATTGTGCTGCTGTACTCATTGGTCTCAGCAAGATTTCTAAAATCTCCCAAAACAGTTTCATTGTGTCCATTTCAGATTTGGGGTTAATGAATTTTGTACTCAGAGTCTTCAAAATACTCAGAGCTCTTGTTGATTTATTGATGTAAAGCTGCTTTGATGAAACAAAGAGAAAACATCACAGTAACAAATAAATTCACGTTGTTTTGGATAGTTCACACAGAAAATTGCACCCTGTATGACAGCATCTGCTTCAAAAGTTATTCAAAATGTTAAGTTCAGAGTCCTGCTAGCCTAATTAGCCTGATTTAGCAGCAGTACCTGGTTAGAGAAGCAGGCTAATGTGAGGCTGATATTTAAACCCCTCTGGTTTCCCAGTGAGAGGTCTGCAGTTGCACGTGGAGTCCCAGGAGTTTTAAAAAAGGTTCTGTTTCAAAAGAACTAAGCTCCCCTCCGGCTTTCCGTCTGCTGTCTAAGACTTTCATTTTGTTTTCATTCTCTCTCTGCGCGCCCTCTTTCCTCTCATTAATTTTTCACTGCTTGGTATTTTTCAAGTTCCTGGCTATGCGACGTGCAATTGTGCATGCAGATTTTCAGGGTAGCCAGCCAAACACACCAACACACACACACACACTTTGAAAAAATGAGTAACAAATAGCCTAAAAACAATCACACGTAAACTTTGTCAGGAGAGAGAGGTGTGTAAAGCCTGTCTGTCAGTTTGTGCTCGAGGTGTAGGAGTAGTTGCGTGACTCTGTGTGAGGTAGCAATTAAATAAATTCTTGAGGTGTCATACAGCTACAAGTAGTATCTAAAAATGTTCATTGGTTTGGTCTCATAAATCCTGTGAAAATCAAAATACACAATGTGTCAATCAGTCTTTGAACTTTTTCCAGCTTCTCTTTCCTGCCTTTGGCACTTACTGTAAGTCCATTAATTGACGAACACATAGCCTTGAAAAATGGGTCACGTGTATGTAGTTTCACTTTTAAAAGAAGAGTCAGTCTAACCCTAAAAAAGCTGGCAGCTTTTGTTTTTAGGAACAAGCAGGAGGTGGTTATGCGTTTGTTTGGGACTATTTTTAGCTTAGAATTAATGAGTATTTTTGACAGCAGCAAGATTTTGTTTACAGTGTTTACTACAGCGCCCATGTTCAACGTAGTGAAGAACCATGACAAAGAGCAATGGATGGTTCATTACAATGTGTTTTCAATGTTTTCTGGACAACAGTAGAGATCAATGGCACAGAGGAATAAGATATATCAATCTTCGAACAAATAGACTAATTAGTAGGAGCAGTTTGCCAGTTGTTCTCTTGAATAATTGATTGTTTTGTCTATGAGATGTCAGAGGAAAGTTAAAAAAAAAGAAGCCTGTTTTAATTTCCAACAACTCAAGGTGATTCAGCATGATTTCATTGCTTGTTTTAATCAACCTAGATTTAAAAATGCAAATATCCTCAGTTTACCATCAGAAAAGACAAAGAAGGAGTTGGAACTGACTGTGTTGGGGGCGGGGGGGGTTCTTTTAAAAATGAACAAAATTGTTAATCAGTTGAGCAAATAGTAAGTGATAACAGTTGATTAACTTAGCCATGACTAATCATTGCAGCAAAAATGATATATTAGCTATGTTTTGTCCATTAACACAAACATTTTGATTGCCAATGGATTGTGACCAGGATATTTAAGACATTTTGTTGTTGAAAAATATATATATATTTATCAGAGCTGTCAGGTGAAAAAAAAAATCTTTTGCATCACTTTTTTTCTATTTAATTACTGCAAACAAATCTTTGGAATCTTCTTGATAGCTGTTACAGATGTAGTGTGTATCTACAAAAAGCTCACACCAGCCAATAATCAGCAGATTGATGATCTTCTTTTTACAATGATGTGTATATAAAAGAATGTGTATTGATGAATATTTATTTGTTGGTCCGCATAAAAATGAGGAACACATTTTATGAGCAATTGCTCAATTTGAGGCATACTGAATATGTACCATGTGTGTTTATGTACCGTGTGTGTGTGTGAGCTCTTAATCATACCTGGTGATGCCTGCCAACAATAGATGCTACACTGATTAAAAGATTCTGCGAGTTGCAATATGTGTTGTCCTTCTGCTCTCTGACCATTAAATTATCCTCTGGGTATTGGGTCGCTGGATCATTCCCCTGCTTGTTTTGACCGTGTTTGGTTGTTACATCCTCACCCCATGGTTGTGTGGGCGTGTGTGTTTGTGTGTGTGATGTGGGTTTCTCCTGACCTTGGTCAAACACTGGTTCCTGTTACTGTCAGCTGTTGGCTCAGCTGCACTCCACCTTTATTGCTTTCTCTTGCAGAGCCAGAGGGCTGAGAG
>JAQFJB010000015.1:13840453-13855031 GCA_029874875.1 Naso minor
AGCAGGTTGCCTTCCACCATAAAAGGCAAAACTCATTAAGTATAACTGTTTTGATTTCACGATTTTGTACAGTTACACGAAGTTATGGATTTTCTCTCAACCTGCTTTTATTATTATAATTTAATTTAAAGATTTTCTGTAGATATCATGGTAACGTAGTTACAGTGACATCATTCAGGCCATGATTATTTTGTAGTGGAAAGCTGATATTGTGACAGCCTGAGTTTAAACCCAAAGAGTTACATAATTTTATTTGAGGTAATGCTGCATTTCATTTGGTCACCTGTCAATATTACCATATCCCCTTTACATCCTCTAGGTGCTATAACTTACAGGAAAACAACAAATGATACCTCTGAGAGTGAGGAAAAAAGTTGGCAAACATGACGAAACGTAAAATTAATAAAACCTAAATATGTTGCATCATCCATGTACAGTCACATCAGATTTTTATCTGTAATGGTGATTGTCATAGAAGAACACACTCTATTGCCTTCCTTTCAACAAGTCAATGGGCCTCAACCCTTTTAATGGCAAAGCCCTAAAGTTACTGTTTTCTGCCATTAGCCTCTCTGAGCCTAAGTGGGTTAAATGGGGCGTAAGACTGCAACATCACAGCTTTATCCAACAGACAGAACAGAGGATGGAAGTTACTGTGAGGTGGAGAGGAAGACACGTTATTAGAAACTTTACAGGTAGCAGCACTGCAGTGCGCGTACCTGTGACTGTCTCATCTAAACTCATTAATAGATGGAAGCACAGCTGCCTCTCTCTCTTATTTAATCCTGCTAATGAAAATTAGCATGTTGATTAAGCATAAATATTTAATATTAACTACCTTGATTAGACTGCGTGCATGTTCGGATGTTGAAAGGCTAAATATGGAAGACAAAATAGCCTCCATCAGAGCTCTGGGTGTGTGTTAGTGTTCAATAAATGTACACGAAGGTGCTGAATCAAACAGCAGCATTATAAGCTCAGACAGACCTTTTGATTCTGTTAAAGAAAGAGAAAGAAATGAAAAATTTCTTCACACTGCAAAAAAGCCTTAAGCCCAAAAAACAATATCCAGTAAATAAGTTAGAGGGTAAGAAAAGGACCAGTAAAGGTTGCCAAACTGTTGCCATAAAATAGAAATTCAAAATCTTTATCCCTGTGCTAACACTTTTTGTTCTAAAAAAGTTAGCCAAGACATGCAGGACAATATATGGGACTTCAAGATGTTCCAAGTATTGTAGAGGAAACACCTGCAAACACCCAGAGATACTTCAGTGTGTAGTTTCATGTTTTGCATGTCGTCAGCTGTGGCTTTGCTTCCAACTGAAGACAACTGTGTGTTTATCTCTGGAGGAGTCGGTCAGTAGCAGAGAAGAAGCACTTTCACTCGAAGTGCCTGGCAACACTCTGTGCTTTGTCTGCCCCATACGTGACTGGAGGCTGCTAGGTTTCGCCTGCAGGTCCCTCCTCTCTTTTCCCTTGCCTGTCTTCATATCTCCAGGATCAAATCTCATGTGCAATGCTTTTGTGTTGCTGTGCTTTTGTCCGACAGCACCACAATGCTGTGGTTAAAACTGTTGTCGTAGATCTGACTACAACATCTGGCCTACTGTTTTAGCACACACTGAAGAATTAGAGAAAATCTGAATTATTTGGGTAATATAAAATCATTTTTTCAAATTTATCTATGCTCTCTGTCAACATCATCCTGTCTAATTTTGAGACGTTTGATAATGTCACAGCTGGAAAAGCACAGGTGTAAATAATACATTAAAAAAAATATAGATGGCTGAATTCCAGTTCTATGAATCAAGATTTACTCGCAACAGCTCAGTGGCACAATACCAGGATCCTGAATCAAGCTCACCTTTAATGAAATACATACACATTTGATTTTAATGTTTTTGATCACATCTGTGCTATTTCTGCTGTGACAAGCCACACTGTCTGCTGTGAAAAAGCTTGATTATGCCTGCTGGCTGACTGTCGCACTAGCTGTGTCCAAAATTACTCAGCCAATGGTTTACAAACACTAAGCAGTAAATTGATATTTCTGACACTTGAATCATGGTCATTTCGCATCACCACTGACAGATGCAAAAACACAAAACAGTCATTTTCCCATCTACAAAATGGTGAGCAGTGCATTGTGGGATTGTTAGAAGTCACTAGTACACAGGACATAGGTTTTCCTCCATCTTTAGTATTTTTGAGGGCACTAATAACTAAGCACTGATGATGTCATGCAGAACCATCGTCATAGCTTACATTATCATTTTATAGAGCAGATCCATTGTCAATAATTTTAACTAAAGATGATTTTTTGTGCATTGACAAGTCAAAATGTCTGCTGTGAGCAGAGGCCTGTTCCTGATACAAAAGTTCAAAAAAAGAAACAAAGTGCTTGTTTGTTAAGCTACACAAGAGCCTTTTCTTACGAAAAGTCTGCCAGGTTTTGTCACAAGCTGCACACGTGTAGAATATTAAAACTGCATGTGACACATATTCAAAATATTTCTTCTACAAGTGTTGCAGCAGAATTGATTCCTTCATTAAAACAAATGAAATTCCATCAGAGGACTATCCATCTCATACAACAGGTATAATCCTGAGATAATGCACAGAAGGCTTAGTACTGTTTGAGTAGCAGGATGATGCATATAACTCCATGTTCAGTGTGTTTTGATTTATGGGAAGATAATTTATTAACTGTCAGAAACAACAGTAGCCATGTCAGTGGACTTGTGGGACAATGTAGTATCATGCATAACATTCCCATCTTTCATAAATCCATCAAATACAGGACGCTGCTTAAAACAGATTGTAGAAAATCTCAGGACAACAGCTGTAGGAAGACAAAAGTAACAGAATGATGAAACTTAAATCAAAAGAGAATGAGGCTGAGAGAGAAGCAGAGACATGAAGAAGCAGGAAGTTGTTTGGGGTGTCAGTTTCACTGACAACAGGTCCCTGGTGTTCCTGTAGCGGCTGCGCTGAGTGACAGTCAGCAGATGGATTTTGATAAAGCCTCACTGATTGCCTGAAGAGCGCAGGAGTATCTCCGTCTTATCAACTGTAAGACTGCAGCAGCCCACAGCAGCAGACAACTGGCCAGCAGCACAGGACAGATGGATATGAGGCAGAGCTTACACTGCAAAAAATACCCATCTCCACAAATCCTTCAGTCCCACTTTTTTGTTTGCTTTCGAAGAGACAACTTCTGCTGAGGTTAGTTTCATGAACAGTTCACTTGCTCAAAGAAACTTCAAGAAACTCTAAATGGCTCTTGTTTCATGACAGTGTGGTACGTTATTCTGAGCTCATGAAAGATCAGCAACAGTGTGAGCCAATTAAAAATAATAACTGTGGAGTGTCTCTGCACAAGCCACATCTGCTACTGATATCATGAATCTCATCACAGCCGAACTTAACTTTATTTTTAACATTTTGCTTTATTCCCGTAGGAGAAACTGAGGAGGATTTGTATTGAACCTCTGTGTGTCCATCCTGAATCTGTTATTTTGATTTAAATGTTTTGTTCTACACCCATTTTTAAGCCTGTAATGTTGCTGATCCCACTGCCTTTGGTCATCTCATGAAATTCAGTTGATCCTCTGCTAGGAACTTTTAGAGCTGGGTGTAAAAGTTATTTCTGATCAACCTTCTTAACTTTGTGTAACAAACTGTTTTCAAGGCAAAAACTATGAAAATCTCTGCATTTAAATTTGTATTTTGTAACTTTTATAACCATGTGAATATGCTTACAAAACAACTAGCTATGATGTGAAATATGTTATTGATTATCAATTCCTATGTCATGGTAGCAGCAGTGCACCCTCTTAAAGGAACAAGAACATAATCATTAAGCCATTAATGTTAATAAAGTCCACACCCAAAAAAGCAGCATGGACCAAAAGTGAAGAAGAAAAGTGATTACATTAAAGCTGCGGTAGGCAACGTCTGGAAATCAAGCTAGCTGTAGCATGAGACTCCGAAGGAAGCAACTCCGCTGCCCCTTTTTCTCCCTGTTTTTGCTCCAGCTTGTGTTTTAATTTGTTTGTTGCCACTCTCTTTTTTAAGGCCAGTTCACACCAAAGATTCACAATGATACGAAACGGTTGCAGGGAAAGTTGCAGCAGTGTAAACTGGTCCGTCTCAGCTCGACTCAAACCGGCTGACAGTGTCGCCAACAACTCAGCTTGTCAAGTCACCAGAGGCCAGTTTTAAAATGTAAGGCATGACATTTGTGTCAACAGTCACAACAGCTCGTAGAGACATCTCCTGTCACTAGGAAACGCAGCGTAGAGCAGCCAATAGGAACATATGCTTTCTGAATGACCTATGATTGCCTGAAAAGTGTCTGTTACAGTCTGAATACAGAGCCAAGGGGACATGCAAGAAGTCTAGTGTTCTTTCAGACCATGTGAATTACTATATGCTGATTGGTTATAATGGAATTTTTAACCCAAAGAAATTAAAAATAAACTGCCTACCTCAGCTTTAAAACAACATTAAACAACCTGCAGATTTGTCTGCTAATTCTAAACACTACTACTTTAACACTTTGCACTAAAGCCAATGTGATGAAAGAAGGCGTATGACACTTTTATTTTCTTCAGAAATAAACATTTCATGAGGTTTTCTAATATTATGACATATTTTATTTATCTTTACACAGTCAACAATTTGTGTTACATTTATTTCTTGGCATTTTCCATTAAAAGTGAACTTTTTCATTCCTTCTCCTTTTTTGTTATTACTATTTTGCACAATCTCATTGTGCTGTCACTAATAATTGTTTCAAATGTCTATTCATTCATTTCTATTTGTTGTGTTTGTAGCACTGTGGGGCTGTCAGGTGCATAATGTGTAGAGACTATTTGTGTATTCATATTTGTTTGTTTTCAATAAATTATCATTTTTAACGCTTTATCAATCCCCTAATGTCTGCACTGCATATTGTTACTGCAACATCTCAAGGCACATTTAAGTTTCATCTGAACTGAGAAGCAAAAAGATGTCATCTGATTACGAAACATGATATAACAACAGGTTGATTGGCACTGAAAAAAGGGAATTATCTCATCATACTTGCATAATGTGAAATTTGCCACTCGGGGAGATTCTTCAGAAGCAGACTTGAGAAAGATCCTTTCTCTTTTTGCAGTGTACTGCAGCAAGTATCTACTCTTCTCGTTTCCTCTCATCTCAGTCCCTCTTGCCCCCGTGTTCCTTCATCATCATATCCTTCCTCTCAGAGGCAGATAAAGAGAGACTGACTCACACCCATGTCCAATTAGCCTAACATGTGACTGGACTGAAAGCAGGCATCCAGGATTTTCCCTCCTGCTGCATCACAGATTCACATTCTTGTAGATGGCTTAGCCTAAGATGACCCTCCAACTTTGACGACTGAATATATAATCTGCCCCTTCTCCATCTTGACTCTTTTCTCACCTTTCATTAACATCTGTCTCTGCAACAAGGCTGCTTCTGCAACCTCAAGAGCTTTTCTGTTCAGTTTCAGCAATGACATGAAAGTGCCTGGAGCTCTCTCTCACCTCTTGTGACTTTTCCAGCTTTTGCTTTTGTTTTTCTTGCCTTTCCTGCTCTCCTACATATGTGCCTATGTCTCTCACTCTCATCCACATTTTCTCCCTTTCTCTCTCTCTCTCTCATTTGGCCAGGTAACAGCATTTAGAGAGCTGAGAACAAACAGAACACCCACACTGCTCACTTACGTCAGTGGACCAATTTTCTTCAAAAAGACACGTTGACATAAAGCAGCTAACCTCACAGATCTCTCTCTCATACACACACACAATCCACACTGTATACTGACAGTTTAACTCTCCTCCATCCTGCAGCCAATCACAGATGAGATTTAACAGCCAGACGTGGGATGAGAGAGAGGCATCAACACACACAAAACAAGCCTCTACAGTAGCCTCTATCGGTTTCTTTCGGGGGTGGGGGTGGGAGGGTGTCACTAGCAAGGCAGTTCCCATAGCAACATACAGGTGATTCACCAGCCGGTGATGCAGTTGCCGTGACAACCTGCAGTGTGTAGCCTCGCTATGGGAGCTGAGTGAAAGGAAAGAGCGCATCGTGGGTGTTTGTTGTCGTGGGTGTTCAAGTATAACGCCGCAGACCGAGCGACTCAAGAGACACAGAAAATAAAATCGACTGAGAGGTCAGAGGCCGGAGGATTAACTCACTCTAAACTGAAAACAGGTCTGAGACTGTGTGGATGCCAGAGGACAAGTGAACTGAAGTTACCTCAGCTGTAAACCCTTGTTTGGACAGGATTTATATTCCAGGAAGAGGTGGGCAGTAAAATATTTGCCCTGCTTCTCTGTGACTGAAATCATCATTCTGAATGCCAAAGCCAGTGTCAAACTACAGATGTGGCTTTATAATAAAAATGTTATTAAAATTGCACTATACAAATTTTCTTTTTCTACTGATGATCAAATGTACAATTGGAAGTGTTATTCTCATTGATGAGCTCACAGGTAACTATCAGCTGATGCAACACTTCCCCCAACTTGATGAACAGTTTTAGCAATTTTTAGCTGATTTTTTAAATTTGTTTGTTTGTTTTGTTTTGTAGAGTTTCTGCCTCAAGCAGCTGTTTTTAGCAAAAACGCAGGGTTAGGATTAATCTGCTGTGACGCTGCCTGCTTAGCACCGACCAGACAGCTAAACCAGCTACGGAATTTAGCAGTTAGCTGGTGAACATAATGGCTACAGGGCAGATATTTCATTCAAAGTAGGTTGAGACCAAAACAAAGCCAAAACGAGAGTGAATATTGTGCTTAACCAGGCTGACAAAAACACAGCTAAAAATGCAGCTTTGCCTAATTTGTAAAAAGGCAATTTTCTTAATATGTTTTCAATATTGACTTTTTTGAGTGGACTAATATTTAATATAGTGGCCAAATAAAAATGCCAAAACAAAAGAAAAAAAAATTTCGGGTAGAAACGTGGCACCTATATCACCAACAATGCTACTTGACAGCTAACATATATGTTTGAGATTTGTGTGTGTTACACTAGTAGCAGCGAATGTAGTCTCGAGCTGGCAGCCTCAAGTGGAGAGGAGGAGCAGCCACAGATGTCAGATAGGTAGATGATAGAAGGTCATGTTTTCCAAACTCCTCCCCCACAGATTTTTTTCTGTTTCAAACTGGTAGTCTTTAGATCAAACCGCCATTCTATGGAGTAACACAGAATTTGTTCATTGATTTATGAGACTTCACGTAGCTCCCACTGGAGACACAAAAGGCTTTACACAACTTTTTCCCCAAAGTAGTTGCACTTCCCAACACCTGCAAACAGACTTTGATGTATAAAATCATAGTAGGTTCCTGGTGATAACGTAATAAGTTGTCTGTCCACATGGGACTTAGATGATAAGATAAATAAGCAGACTGATAAACAGAAGGGATTTGGAGCTACAAGAGTAAAAGAAAAAACACATCTTATCCAGACAGGACTTACATCTGATGTGTGCATGCACTATTAAAGTTATCCAACCTTGGATAAGGAAATTAATTCCAAACAGTGCTTGAGGCATAAATTTAACAATGCATACATCTCACTTTTCACCCACATTTTCCACACCTGTTTGTTGCAATGAAACTCGTCTGCCACTAAAGTTGTGATCGTCACAACGGCAGAAGGTTCATATAGATTCTTGCTTGTGAACACAGTAAACAGAAACACTGGGAGACACCATATGCTCCACTGTCAAATTATCTTAAGCAGACTTCTTAAAGGGCCAAAATCCAACTGTGTGCAAAGAAATAATATACACAATAAATAAATACAGCAAAACAGAGTCCAGAGAACAAAGAGTGAAAGTGTTGGTAACAATGACCATGACCCCACAAGTGGGCCAATCTAACCCTTGAATTTATGGGGCACAGCTCTGACATTTGTTCTGTCCTCTACGTGCCCTAAGACTTAAATCCAAGCATTTGTTTTGTTTGTTAACTTGCTCCTTGTGGACTTGGTCATTTTTACATGATTTTTGTGTTTCTATCGGGGGTAAGTAGGAAATGGTGCTAAATCTTTTCGGTTAAGTTGTCTGTTTGGTGATGAGATATGACTTGGAGTCTGGATAAGATGTTTTATTTTGAAGATTAACCAGATTTTCTATACTGTTCTGGTGTCTGTCTTCCTGTCTGTGCAGCTTGATGCAGCTTCTGTCGAACATAGACAGGGTGGAGCAAACAGTGGCTTCTTGGATGTTTCCAAAACACACTGCAGCATAGGATTACACAATTAATCAGAATTTAATCGAAATCGCAGTATGGCCTACAGCAATTTTTAAATTGTAGGGAGGTGTAATATTTTTTCAAGGAGAAATGTTTGTGTCGAAATATCCTGTTACTTCAAAAATTGTGGTGCTGCAGTGTGAAGAAAGCATCTTCGTTTGGTACAGATCCCTGTACACATCATAATCATTTTTAATCGCTATGTTTTTCAATAAAAATGAGAATAATAATGTAAAAATTAACATTCACTTTAACATTACAAATCATAACACAATTGCAGAGTTAGTCGAAATAATCACATTTAGATTTTTTTTTTTCATAATTACGCAGCCCTACTGCAGCACATCCAGTGAAACCACAAGCACTCAGTACGTTTCATGATGTTAAAAAAAACGTATTTATTGTGTTAATCCAATCAAAACTGGACTTATAAAATACTTGTCTAAGTATTCATCTAAGTTTGACTGAAATTGTACCAGGTCCAATTTCTCTAAGTCGGACTGACACATCTAATGTGGTTGATGGGGATCAATAAGTGTTCTGTGAATGGTCAACAGTCCCTGCAGCGTTTCTTACCCTGGACAGTGTGTAGGATGGCGATGATAAAAGACAGACTAGGGTGGGTCACACCTTTGCTATTCTTGGACAAAAAAGATTGCTTAAGCTGGAACTATTAAGTAAACTGTCAAACAAGGAAGTGCTAATGCATAAAGTTTCATTACAAATTAAAGCACAAAATTCTGTTATATCCTACCATTGCGTGGACAGGCATTGGGTCGGTGGTTGATATCAAGTGAGCAGGGTTTGCGTGTGACGGCTGTGGTCACCGACTCGTATGGGTTGTCCTCGTCCTCAGGCAGGAAAACATCTAAAGATGGAGATGTGATGATTTCTGCTGAATGCTTTGAACCCTGTGAGAGATAAATGGAGAGAGAAAATGTGAGACCAATTTGTTTAATATATCACATTATCCAGTGACATTGTCCACACTGACTCCAGTGCTACATTCATTGAGCTAAACACAAACAAACACTAATTACATTATTAATTATTTACTGCTGACATATTGGCCTGTTATCCCTTCCAATGGACCCATAAATGAAGCGTCATGCTAATTGATAGTGTTTGGAAAGCAAAGAGAAGAGGCCTTTCACTGAGTTTACACATGCACAGTGTTAGATCAGAGAGTCATTTTGATTTTATGAGAAAGATAAATCTCAGCAAAAAGATATGTGATGTGAGCTTCAAACATTTCTTGTTGTTCACCTTTGCCTCAGGTGCATCATCATAAACAAAAAGAAAACAAGCAAACACATCAGCTCAGTAAACTTTCAGTTCCCACTCATGGCTATCACTCAAGTCCTCAAACAGCTGGATTGCCATGAAGGACTTAAGCCAGTGTTCAAAGCAAATACCGAAAGGGATAAAAAAAAAAAGTTCCAATTTTGTCTTTCTTCTTTTCAATCCTTAAGAGGTTTTTTTAGAGTCTGCCGATGGTTCCTTCGGGACTTTCGAGGTTTTGTTCTCTGTGATTACTGTGATCAGCAAGGTTTTGCAGGAGCTTTTCTTAAAAGAGAAAAAAAAATCTCAAGCTCTCAACATTCATCTGCCAAAAAATTGGAATAGATTAAGGACAAGTCTCAACAATCTTATGTTGATCTGCTTGCTGTCAAGTGTTTGAGTGTCTTTAACAAACAGTAGATTGCAGTGAAACTACAAGCTGCAATTTGGGGAACGACAGTGATTTTTTTTAAGGGTTTTTTGTGCTAAATGTACTGGAAAGTTTCTACACTGCAAACTCCTGTAATTTTTCTAAGATTAAACACTAAAACGTGAGATATAATGTCTTTATTTCAGTGTATTAACTTATGAAAGAGGTGGCTGTTGGATGATGCAATAGCTTCGGGGTTTAATCCCACGGTGGTAATGACTTTCAAAAAGAGCAAAAAAAAACTGCTGAGAAACAGCACAAAAATCTCTCCACAAAAACAGCTATGAGTCAAAACAGCATCTACCTCGTCTCACCTGTTGGCTAAGCAATTCCAATTTGCAGCTGGAAATGTTTTACGATGGGATTCTTTTATCTTATAAGTTATGCTCCCAACATGTCTGCCGTCAAAGTGTCAGATATGTGACAAAGTAAGACAAAATAAGCAAAACTGCTAAACTGAGAGAATGCTATCTTAAAAGGACCATACCAGTGTTACCACATTATTGTCCTTTGTCAACATCCACACAAAATACATTAACCCCACCCCGTTTTACCAACTTTATCTATGAGATACTGTATTTGTTTACATTTTGTCCATATTCAAAAAATATCACAGAAAGTACCTGAAAATGTGCAACAATGTTAGTTAAAAAGACAGTTTGTGTCAAAATTCTTCTTCACACTAATACTGGAGCTAGGAAGGCAGCACTTGTAAGGAACTATGTTTCCAGGCGTGTTGACTTTCATTTCAACGACTCACCTGTCTCTCTCAATTTTTGACCAAATAAACACAATTTTTTATTTAGATGTATAAAGTTGCCTATACTGACCAACTTTCACATGTCCTATAATTTTTCTATACCCTGTTTCAACGTGAATGGCAGTGAAAGGGGTTTAAAAATGCAGTCTGAGTTTTACCAAAGTATACACAACAACAACACTTGTAGAAGATAGGGCAATCTCTGATAATAGTAAGAAGTAAAAAATAGACTGGTATGGTCCTTTAATTTTGTCTCTCTACAAACCAGAAACAGATAAAGACCTGCAAGCTGGTATAACAGGTCCAAGAATCCACTGAATCTCAGAACCAAAGGCATAAAAAAAATGAAGGCAACCATGAGGATGACATCATCTCTGAACAGGGTAGAAACATAGAACAAACAAAGTCCTAAGCAATGCACATAGGAGTATAGAAGATTTAAAATCTACACAACACAAACTGTAAGGAGTCTATTTTGCAATACAGATGGAAAATTGTTTCTCTTGACGACACGTCACCAATCCTCCATCAAGCTCCAGCTCTTGCAAAACAAAAAGGGTAATAAATCTCAACACACACAAAAACACTTGTTCTTCTTGACAGAATTGTATGTCAATATACTTTTATTAGGAAGAATTTTCTTGCTTTACTCCTTTTAATTATTGCTAATGTACTTTTTATCTGTGAAGCCTTTTTTGAGTCTCTTTGAAAAGAGCGCCCAAATTGCAATTAGCATACAAAACGAAATACATCAATGAATTTTTTTACCAACAGGGATTTCCAGCATTTTGAAAGAATCTCTTCATTTGAAGGTGATTAATTCAGAGCAACATGTAAGAAAATGTTCCTCTGGGACATTTATACAAAAGTGTTCTCTGTAGGTATCTGAGGAGAATTTCAGATTGCACTTTGTTGCAGCACTGGTGAAAAGGTTGAGACCCAAGGGCTTCTGAGAGAGAATTGAGGACCAGAAGGTCCCTTATCTCTGCAGCAGATGTGTACCCAGAAAGAATGACAAACATGACTGAGTGATGTGAAGCAAGGGAAAAGGTTGCAGGGGCGAGGGTCATTTCAGCCAAAGAGACAAAACATTTCTTTCCAGCAACGCAGCCACTGGATGTCTGCCTTTCTTCCCATAACGCAACACTCTGTCATCATTTGGAGTGTCACTTGGCAACCTGCCCCTAGTTGTACCCTTCCTAATGGGATCAGCGGTGAACTTGTCACCATGGTGGTAACTTAAGGTATGGCTATGTCTGTTGTTAAGCTGCCGCCTTAATTTTCTTCTCAACCCTCTGACTCCATCTTATCCCCCTTCGCCCTCTCGTGACCTCCTTTTGTAATTCAACAGCCATTACTCTTTCTGTCATCATCTGCTACTACATTACCCAGACTGCACCAGGCCATCAATCACACACAGAGCACACTCAAAATGCATTAATCATTCCAGCTGACAGAGCAATCAGTCCCTTGATGATTTCTCTCACTTACACTGACTGCTCTCAATCTGAGACTTACTTCACACTGCACTTAAAGGCCTACACACCAAAACCTCCACTCTCCCCCACCCACCCACCACTACCCACCACCACCCACCACCACCATCCCACCCCCATTCTGTCTTCATCAGCACTCAATTAGGCTTCCATTAACAGTTAATGGAGACCCAGTCGGTCTTATGCTTTCACTCAGCAGGTGGCCCTGCCTCCACTGATGCTGATTTGACATGACAACCTGGTTAGCTGCAGATTTTACTCACAGAGCTGAGATGGAAAGGCTGAGAGGACTCTGATGAGGCCATTAAGACCTGCTAGTAGCTCACCGCTCCATTCAGAGACTTAAAAACTCATCTGACAGCTCAGATAAGACGGAGCAATTAATCATTTTCAGATTAATTTTAATATTTTAGCATAATTGTGATTTGAGACCATCAAGACTGGTAACCTCATCAAGTCACTAAAATGCACCTCATACAGAGTGTTTACATGCAATTAGTTAGCCTGGTTACAGCTGGCTTCCTGCTGTTGCCTGATTTCTTAACCATGTAAATAAATAAACCAGGTTTCCATAATTGTGTTGGGGGATTAGAGAAACCTAATTTTACCAGTTATTTAAGTCTCAACTTTACACAAGCATGCATGTGCTCATGTAAGATGCCAGACAGAAAAAACATCAATGTGACCAATAAATTTCCATACATAAACTTCTAATTTGTTTTGCCAGTTATATTTTGAAAGAGAGCATCCTTGCTGACTAAATTATGTTCCTTGCCAACATATTTTCTGGTGCACATGACAACGGTGTGACTCTGGACAGCGTGAAAGTGTGCTGCATATTTATGTTAGAAAATTTGTGGTCTGAATTTTTAGTAGATAAAGTGAACATACCCTGTCTCATACTTCAAATAATTTTTTTCTTCTTCATAAGGAAGATGCTGAGACCTCAACCTTTATCTAAGCTTAAAAAAGTGCAGTGAAAGTGCCAAAACATAACCATCACAACCAAGTCCTGCAACATTTTACAAATATATTTAAGAATCAATACTTAGACAAGTTAAAAATACAATACAAGAATTAAAGTGTCTTCACAATGTTTGTTGGAAGCATTGTTATCATTATGTCTTTCATGCGTTTTGCTTTTACAAATGAACTGTAGGCTATTATACAGAATTTCTACGAAACAAAGCTGCTATGACAGCAACAGACATACACAGCATACTCCGTCATACATGCATCATCTTATTGAAAATAATTCCATCTAAAATTGGACTAAAATTAAATCATCACAAAGTAGATTGTAGATATCAAAGTCAGCTTGAACTTTTGAGCTTTCACTATAGACTCTGTCCTCTTACTGCACCATCTGCCCTTTGACACACACACACACACACACACACACACACACACACACACACACAGTAGAAACCTGATTACTGACTGTTGCACATATATAGATTTTCTGTGAATGTGCTGTCTGACTTCCTAGATAACCTGATTTCTCTAAGTAACCTGGTTCCTCGCATGAATCTAAACATGCTGCAGGTTGTGTGTGTACGTGTGTGCATGTGTGTGTCACATGCAGGAAACTGAATAGATTGCTTTGCGGCTCCAAGTCGGACAGAGGTGCAGGTCTTTAGAACAAAGGGAGAAAAAGTTTTGAAAAATTACTGGAAGTTAAATGGCACTCAAATGGAAATTGAAACGAGTGAACTGTCTTTGCAACAGGAAGTGACTGGAATCATGGGGAATGCAATTGTCGTTTGAAAAGAAAAATTAAACATCAGCTCTAATATTTCTGATGAAAATTAAATTAAATATGAAGTTGAAAAATTTTAAAATGCCAAGGGCAGAGAAGCATCAGTAACAGAAGCGCTGAAGAACAAGAACTCAAGAAAGAGATTCATCTGTAGTCTCTGCAGGGAGAGTTGAGAAAATTAAAATAAAATGGAGAGAGGGAAAAGAGATATAAAACAGGAAGAGAATGAGAAATGCACCTTAAATTATCCTGATTTTTAAAAGGAAAGACACGAGGAATTACCTACAATATGTACTGTAAATTAACCTCAAACTCTTCCAAAAAAATTCTTCTCTGCCTTTTTAACACAACTTAACCCTCTTCTATTTAAATCATGTCTCATTATTACTGTTACTCTAAATCTCCAAAAGCTCAGGGAAAAACAGGGAGAAAAGTGATTTCAAAGCTGACAAAGGTATCAAAACCCATCATCCAGGGTAAAAACAGAGATAGAAGAGAGGGAAGAAGAAAACACAGGTATATCAAAGGACGCTATGATCCAACTCAGGACTTACTTTGGAGTTTGCGTCAGTG
>JAQFJB010000015.1:13937783-13952459 GCA_029874875.1 Naso minor
GGCATCATGTATTTCCGGGAGGATGAGGTAAAATTTGGCCGGCTGTGGGTTGGGATCTGGTCCATCCTGTGCTGTGTGAGCACCTTATTCACGGTGCTCACCTATTTGGTGGACATGAGGCGGTTTAGATACCCAGAGAGACCCATCATCTTTTTATCCGGGTGCTATTTCATGGTCGCTGTTGCTTACGCTGCTGGCTTTTTCCTGGAGGACAAAGTTGTTTGTGTGGATAAATTCAAGGAGGACGGCTACAGGACGGTGGCTCAGGGGACTAAAAAGGAGGGCTGCACCATCCTCTTTATGGTGTTGTACTTTTTTGGTATGGCTAGCTCCATCTGGTGGGTGATTCTGTCCCTGACCTGGTTCCTCTCTGCCGGGATGAAGTGGGGGCATGAGGCAATCGAAGCCAACTCCCAGTACTTCCACCTGGCTGCGTGGGCTGTCCCGGCGATCAAAACCATCACCATCCTCGCTATGGGCCAGGTTGATGGCGACGTCCTGACCGGGGTGTGTTTCGTCGGGATCTTCAACGTGGACTCCCTCCGCGGTTTCGTCCTGGCACCCCTTTTTGTGTATCTCTTCATCGGCACGTCCTTCCTCCTGGCTGGTTTTGTGTCCCTCTTTCGGATCCGCACCATCATGAAGCACGACGGCACCAAGACGGAGAAGCTGGAGAAGTTGATGGTACGGATCGGTGTGTTCAGTGTCCTCTACACGGTACCGGCCACCATTGTGATCGCCTGTTACTTCTACGAACAGGCCTTCAGGGAGCACTGGGAGCGGACCTGGCACATGCACACCTGTAAGCGCTTCGCCGTACCCTGTCCGGTTCACAACTTCGCCCCCATGACACCGGACTTCACTGTGTTCATGATCAAATACCTGATGACCATGATAGTCGGGATCACTTCGGGTTTCTGGGTCTGGTCCGGGAAGACTCTTCAATCATGGAGGAGGTTCTACAAGCGCCTTAGCAATGGGAATCATGGAGAGACAACCGTGTAAAGTCTGGAGGATGACGAGGATTGCAGCCACGGAGGTTTGATATAGTAACCATGTAAATGAGGTCAAATAACTTTCACTTTTAATACTATTTTGGACATATTTTACTGTGAGCATTCCTATTTCCTTTTCAAGGTGTGGCACTAAAGAGGCTTACAGTCATATGATTGTCCAAATCTTTCATCATGAACTGCTGCATTTTTGAAAACATTCTTGTTTTCTTGTTTTGTCTTTTTCTTATTTAGGCTTAGGGACCAAAAAAAGGACAGATAAACAAACAAACAAAAAGAAACCAGGTTGACTGAATGATGCAAGATTAAAATACCAAACATAAACACAAATATCGGCTTTTAGTTGGCTACTTCAAATACATGCATACCACAGAACCATAATAGCTCCATGCAACTTCTCCAGTTAACTGCAGTCGTGTTTATGACATGTCTTTCTTACCAAGCCAATGAGTGCCAGAGCCTATTTATCATCTGCATCTTCAGTGTTTGATGGGATTTCATTATTAATTGATGGCAATTAATGATTTATTAACTCTTGTTTGCTGCAGACATATGGTGTGTGCTGCACAGGTGGGAAGAGGAAGCAGGAGGATTATTCCATGAGAGTCCCAGTTCACACACCTGAACCACAGAGACAAACAGGCTCGTCTTTTTCCACATCTGGGATCTCATGCCCAGAGGTTTTAACAGAACCATTGGTATATAAGCACAGGACAGGGTTTATCCATGCATATGTCTCCTATGTGTTTGTGTTTTACTTGCTTGTTTTGCATTATGCAAAAGTGGTGATGCATTTGTTGAAAGTTGGTGTCAGAGAATTTGTACTGGGTGGAATCTAGTTTCAAACTTAACAAATACACTACATGAGCCAAAAGTAGTTTTTAAAAAAATATTATATAACAGTTTCAGCATATAAATGACAGAGTCACTGACAGTGTGACGCCTGTTGTTGTAGATCATTAAAGGACAAAAACTCAGCCTTTCAGCTATTTGGTTTATTGATTAAGCTCGCGCTTAAATCTCCAGCCACCTGAGCTTTCCTGGTCAACTCTGATAACAGTTTTCTCATCTCAGCTCACACCTGTGTCTCTCAGAGGGAACAACCATTGAGTCAGGCAGGGAGGGAGGCAGGGAGGGAGGCAGGGGAGGTGGGGGGGGCTGGCTTATCACAAAAACAAGGGAGTATTAATCTGCTTGACACAGTGAAAGCCTTTCTCCTCTCTCTGCTATGGCATTTTGCAGCAGTATGGAAGGTTTTGTAGGAAATGCAAAGTATATGATCTATCATTGAAAAAAACTCAGTGACTTCAGTTCTACTCAGCTATAGACTGTGTGATCAGGGCTAAATGCAAACAAACCTACAAGTTAATATCATGTTTCAAAGTGGAGTATAGTGTATTTTCAGTTTAAGGCTCTAACGCGGCATTGATTCAGACAGAATACGCTAACATTTCTTGTTATAGAAAAATCAACAGATACAAAGAAGCACCCTTAAAAAAAGTCCCATGCCTGTAAACTGTATCTGGCCTCTGGAATATTTCTTTGTTAGACCATGTCACCCATGGTCTTACCCCAGAAATGATGGGTTTCCCTCCACTTCTCTGCTTGGTTGAAGAGAGGAAACAGTTTATGGACCATCTGATGATGTCCTTTTGGTTTAACTTTACCCTTGCACTCAGCCCTTTTATCTGTGTCTGACTGATGGGGCTTCAGGGGGCCTTGAGTGCTCCTACAGGTCCTGTTTCGCTTCCTAATTGATGCTTTTGCCCCAGCTTCAACCCTCCTCAGTCCCAAGGGAAGCTTCACCATTAATTACCACAACTCCATGGTTTATCAATCAGAGACTTCCAATGGGCCACTGGAAGAGTTCTTACATAGCTGAACATGTAAAAGAGTTAATGAAGTCCAATAAGCTCATTCCTTTTGTGGAAATACTATCTGTTGTCTAATATAGGAGCATGTGTCTGAATCAGCTTGAGTTACAATGCGGATATCCATCATGCTTGCAGGGACGAGACCCATGGGCGCAGATGAGAGGAAGCTCAAGCCTTTGCTGTGAACTGCACACAAAACCATTTGTCAGCCCTGTCTCTGGTGTGTTTGCTGTATATTTTGGATAATGCTTACATATGACTGGACTAATTTTACTCATGATTCAGTGATTGCTTAAAAAAAAACAAAAACAAAACAAAACAGAACAACAAGATGTTTCTTGCAACAGATTTTACCCTCTGTATGGAAGAAGAGCTGCTCATGGGTTTAGCTGTGGAGGAGTTGCTGCGGAGGTGTTTAAAAATTCCAAAACCACAGTCTAGACACCTGTTATATTTACTGTAGTGAGAATTCTGCTAGTTGTAATGAAAATATATGTTCAGGCAAATGCAGAACAAATAAAGTCAACTAAGAGGGAAGGGCTGCTGGGAAATAAAACGGAAAAAGTGGTAGGTTATTGGTGGATATTAAGTTCATTTGCTCAAGTAATCTACAGTACGTAGGTAAAGTTTATGATAGTTGTAGTTAACTTAGTATTACCCTTTTATTTATTTACTGTATAGTCACAATACTACATTAATTATTTTTATCTAAACTGCTGAATTCTCCTCCTTCTTGGCCAGATCCTTCATGTAAAAGAGATTTACTGTCTCAATAAGGTTTTAATTTGGTTAAATAATTGTTTAATAATAATAACAAGTAAAATTGGCCCACCGTTGATATACCAAGATCAATAAACTGGCCATTAAAAGCATATATGATAATATAACATTTGGTGTCTTTTCTGCATGACGAGTATTTTTACTTTTGATGTTAGTATATTATTAGAATTAGTGTCTTACAGGTGTGTCAGGCTATGAAAAACAAGGACTTCCTGATGTAACCCAGTGGGTGTTGTTGTGTTATGGCTGACTCATGTAAGCCGCCAGTTTCTCCTGGAAGAAGAGGAAGATGGAAGGACTTCCAGGTTGAGTTGGAGAGAATGTGTGAAAGCGTAAGATGCAACACCACGAGACACCTTTGCAAGCAAAACAAAACTGTAAAATAGAATTTAGTTTAACCCACCATGTGTAAATATTTACTTTTTTTAAAAGGAATTTTAAAGAGGTGATAGGTACACACTTTGACAGAGCTAAACAAATTAAGAGCACAGGTTAGCAAGCAATGTAACAATATCGTCTATCAATACTAGTGTACTTTTATTTAAGTAAAACCTGAAATGCACGTCTTACAAAGGAGTATTTTTATAGTGTGGTATTTGTGACTTTTACTGGAGTTTGAATACTTCCTCCACCATCGGAAAACAACCTTATTCACCTGTTTCCAGATCGGTAGCCAACATATAGAAATGTAAAAGTCCTTTTTCTAGGAACACAAACAAATTATCCCTCCTGTCAGCCTAAAACTGGGATGAAATTATGCCTCCCTTTATTTTAATAGCATAAAGACATTTGCTGCTACATCTAGTAGTGAGGGTCTTAATTGAGAGGTGCATCAAAGCAACCATGAAGGAGATTTTTCCAGGAACCTGTGACGCTTGTGCCTCGCAATCTCATCTGAGGAGAGCTGTGTGCTTGGTGCCGCTTGTCAGCAGCTCAGAAACCTTCTGCTTCCTAACATCCATCTCTCTCCAGAGTATTCCCAGGTGAATCTGAGCTTTCACCGAAACCATGATGGAACGCCCTGAAATGGTCTTTTCATTAGTGTTACCTAATGCAGCTGCGGAAAGGCTCTTAGTTTTGTAATGAAAAGTTTCTCTTTTACATTACAAAGCAAAGTGATTACATAGTTGCCAGTTCTTATTTTTAGATCAATGTGTTAAAATTTATTACTTCTGTATAAAAAAACCCAGAAACTGAAGTGACCCCAGAGAGGAGCACTGCCTTTCTGTTACTGGTGAGATTTGTTTTTTTTAAAACACACTTAAAGTGTATGGATATGCAGTCTCACAGATAATTGCTGTGAAAATGCCTTGGACTCCATTCCTGTAAATAGTCTCACACTTGGAAATGTCCATAAGGTCTGGGTGTGAATTAATGATGAGGACATGGCTGCAGAATCTCACAAGCGAAGTATGGGAGGAATCTCAGCAACAATCATGTGAAAATAATGGCATGTCATACATGTGAATCTATTTTTTGTCTGCATTTTTGGTGGATCTATCTATCTATCTATCTATCTATCTTGCACAGACAGTTTTTAGGATTATTTAATTAACAGACTTAAGTGAACTACATTACCACAAGCAGACCCAAACCTCAGGCTCGTAAGACACTGTTGTTATTAATGTGGTACATGGATGCTCATTGATCAGAAGAAAACTTGTGGGATTTCTATGTAGGTTTCATCACTGGGGTCAGTCAAATGCAGGGCTGCATTATTCAAGTGGAATGTATTGGGAGCACAGGGTACGTGGGTGGTTGCCTAGTGATATCATGTGATCCCATGATCATCATCGTGTCATGAGGCAACATTGCATGGTTTGTTTAACAACAGACCAAAAAACATGGGAGAAACAGGAAGTCTTACATACATATTAGGCTACATTTTTGATAGTCCTCTGACCTGTTTGTTCACTTCAGCGTCAGACATTTTCGGGTTGGCTTGATAAATTATGATATTGATGATAATTAGGCTATATTGATCTTAGTAATGTAGGCCTATGGGGGAAAAAATCTAAATGCAAACACCTAAAACTAACCTTTGGTCTAGATTAGGTGCGTATTGTTTTGTATTTTCTAAGCTCACTACCCTCGGTTATAACTGAAGATTCAACAGTTTTATTTGGATACATAAAGCCTATTATATGAAATGCTGCATACATACTCTTAAAGCTGCACTAGTGCTGAATAAATAGCTCACTAATAATTACAAAAAGAAGAAACATTTAGAAAAAGTTAATGTAAAAAAACAATATTTTAAATTTTTAAACAATATTAAGTTCTGGTTATTATCAAGCAAAAAGACTTATTTCTTCAAATGGCAAACTATGATTTTAACTTGTGTTAGGACTCATGAAAAAGAAAAAGGGGCCAATGCTCAAGCAATGCTTTGATAAACCACAGCAGTCCATCAATCTGCATAAATAAACACAAAACAGCTACATGTGGTTTTTGTCTAATAAAAAGAATCATATTCTTTGTCTGCAAACACGATGAGTCATTTGTCTCTGTTCAAGTTTTAAGAATTCCTCAGAGGAGATATGCAGGTTTCAGTTTAAACAAAAGCTCCCTTAAGGCCACAGCTTACACTTATTTCGTCCATCCGTCACTGCGACAACTTCAGTCGCGACAGCTCATTACTTGAACCTTATTTCAGTGTAAATACCTTTTTGTCCTGTGGATACCAAAGGAATCTTTCACTATCTGTCTGCTCCATCTAAATCCCTCTCTTGCCCTCCGCATCAGATTCTGCCTCTAACTTTAAACAAAATTATACATTTCCTTTCACAAGTATTTTTCCCATCTTATTGCTATTCTCCCTCTGCTTGCCAATCACAGACACCAAAAAAGAGCGCACACACGTATGTGCTGCCAGCTTGTGTTGCCACACAGCTGCATGCAATTACCCGCCACAAGAAGGTATTTAAAACATGAGACTCTGGCCCGTGTTATTTATCAGATCTATCAAAATAGCTCTTCCCATAAATGTCTGCAAACCTGTGTGTGTGTGTGCGAGTGTATACAGCGAGCGACATGTGGCTTACGATGCATGGGAGGGTTAAAAGCTGTCTCAGTTTAGCAAAAGAACGACTTGTTTCCTTTCTCGTCTACATCAATCTCTCTCCTTGTCATATCTAAAGCTGCAAATGTCTCAGATGTTTTGTATTATTCAAAGCAGATGGGCATGTAGAATGAAGGCTGAAACAGAAGAACAAGCTCCTACTTTTTCCACTGTGTATATAAACACTGTGAAGTATCGTTAGATGCACTTCATGAATCATTATTTCAAAGAATTAAAAAATGCAAGAGACCAAATCAAACACAATGAATATTTTTGAGGTGCTCAGTAAGTCCACTTTTTTTATTACAAGTCTTAAAATCAGAGGGAACATAAAAACACCTCAAATCCCATTAATTCCCTTCAAATCAGAGTACAAGTTGAAAGAAACTACTTCAAAATCCTCTTGTTTTGACTGAGAATACCTTATAGACATTTTTGGCTTTTTTCTTTTACTCATTCTGTTGTATTTTGCTGTAAAATTGTATTCCAGATAATACTAATAAATACTAATATTAATGTTATTGTATGTTTTAATCCCTCTTGCTGATTTTGGTTTTGAATCTATTTAATCTTTTTTTAGACAGGCTTTTATTTGATCTTATTTAGACTCCTGTTTTATTACATTTTATCTTCATAATTTTTACAGTTGTTTTGCCTTTTTTTATTAGATTCAGTTATTCATCTTTATTTCACTCTTACAATCTACACATATTCTGTTTTATTATCGGCTTATCAGTCATCTGTGAAGAAAAAAGTGCATTAATGAGTTTAATAGAGGCTGTACAAAAAAATAAATAAATTTATTGACTGATTAAAAATGAGAGCTCCCAACAGAGAACTGGCAAGGGAGAAGCTCATTCAATCCAGAAGGTTATTGCATGAGAGGCAATTAATTTACCCCAATTATGCCTGCAGTGAATAAACATCCAGTGCTTTTCAGGACTTTTAGCCTCTGTAGCACAGAGGCTGTTTGTAGCATTATCATCTTAACAAATCATCTGAAAAGAAAGTCTTCCCTGCTTCATCATCTAACAAACATGCACAGCACATGAGGGTGTGCTGACTGATGTTGTGGTTTCTTTCTCTTATTTGAACAAAAGCCCTGCCCTCTACTCTCTGTCCTAGAAAACACAAACACATAAAGGATGAAACATCTGTGAATCTCCACTGCACCTCAGGCTTTCCCCACGATGAAAAGCAGAGCTGAGAATACAAATAGTCCTCAAAAACAACAAGCTCAGGTTATTGTTGACCGCATGTTGAAGCAGAGGTAACAGTCATCTTTCTGTGCAGGCTAAGATCATCACGTGTACGTGTTTACAACTGTTTTTCATGCATTCATATCACAACAATGCTAGCATCCCTTTATTTGCTGCCTGTCTACACACTGTGTCGATGTACTAAAAAAGCTGCTTTCCACCTTGTTTGTGAGAAAACACATGAATGACGTAAGGTAACAAAAGGGGTGTTGCGTTTTAGAACTAAACTCACAATAGAAAAGGAGGAAATAGGTGAGCAGTGAAACAGGAGCCAAAGGTGTGCCGTGGAAGACATTTATTGTAGGGCCCAGCTGTTACATCGGTTTGACAATATTTTTAGCGGGTCGGCCCATTGTCTATCACAGATATCTGTATGTTTTCCGATATGCGTTGCTATTGTAACTGTTTTTTAAGGGCGTAAAAAATGCTCTAAGTACTGATTAAAATATTGTAATTACATAGTTTGACCAGCAGAGGGCAGCTGATGTTTGGAATAGAGTTTGATAAAAATGTAAGATAACAGCATTCAGTAAATATAGATAGATAGATAGACAGATGGATAGATAAACTGATAGATATGCACCAGTGTTTTCCATTTCGGGCGCACGTTCTATAAATTGCATGCGTGTTTAATTCGTACTCACATGCCTGCTTTATTAATGTGTGCACGCAATTCCATTTCCTATTTCAAACACACATTTTATAAACTGAACAAGCATTTTAGAAATTGCATATGCGATTTATTCATATTTCACGCACCCATTTTATCAAACCGCACATGCGATTTATAAAAGGTGCACAAAACAGAAAATACGCATGCATTTAAAAAAAAAACAAAAAACAAAAAAAACCTAAGACATCCATGTCACCTCCTGGGTCCTTTAGATATCAGAATTTTCCCCCTTCCTAATATCAGCATGGGCATTGGCATCGGCATGAGCTTGTGATTGATTAACTCTAATGTGGAGTTTTTGCAGTCTAATTTCATAGAGTCATACAACACCCCTGCAAACGCATGACACTGACACAACAAGTGCAGAGGAAACAAATGGCTCTGCCCTGATTCAAACAGAGCTGCTTGGAATCCAGCAATCGCTCTCTCAGGCACAACGGCGGAACAGAGCTGGCTGTAATTTAGAGTGTGCAGGGTCGTTTAAAGTGAAAAACAAGGACGCAGTCCAGTCATTATGATCATGCACACGGGCAACAATGAGTGCAAGCACATACATAAACACACACAGACACACACGACACGCATCATTACAAATCCCCTCGCTGACAGGGAGGAAGATGCCTCTGAGGAAGGTGCAGACAAACAAATGCCCATTACAGGCCGACACATAAATCTATGGCCAGCCGCATGGACACCAATTCACACAGTGTGCGCACGCTGTGTTATTATATATGCAAACAGCATGACACTTTTTACATATACTATAAATACATGGCAGAGGAAGACTATAAAGCCCACTGCAGAAGCTCTGACATGTATCCATTTAAACACTTATCATCCAAGGGTCGTAAACAACAGATTCCACCATCTAAATGGGTCAGTTCTACAGTTATTAAAAACACAACAAGACTGTGATTACAGCAACACACAAGAGCTACATTAGACACTGAGAGTGTGTTTGCCTGTTCAGGCTGCAGACGTTATGTAAGAAAGACAAGGAGACAAAGACAGTAATCAAGTAGGGTCATATTACTTTATGAATTACGCCATTATCAGTTCCCATGCTTCAGTAAATCTTGTAAGAGGACAGGTGTGCAGGGCCAAAAAGGTATTCATGTAGCACTCTGAATCAAAAGAGGATGACTGTTGCTATGTTAAATGCACTCTTGTGGTTGAGAGACTTTCTAAACGCTCTTAAGGAGATTGCAAAGCACCCACAAATACAGGCCCAAAGAGAAAAATCAACCATAAATGCAGAGAAACTCAAAGAACTTTTCACCCAGTTCTGGAATTCAAGGCAAATGTCTTGCCAATTTGCATCTCTTACTCTTTCATTTTGTCTCTCTTTCTTAAGCTCAAATCCTACAGCATCGTGGGAAATGCCCAGTGGGCTCTGGTTAGAGGAGAGGAGGGCAGCGTGGGAAACTCCCATACTGATACTAATCTGAAATGATGTGCTCTCACAGTCACTGCAATAGTACAAGCTTAACAACAAGCTTTACTACTGTATGACACTGATCAACACACAGAAACTCAGTGGCTGAACTCTCCACCAGGTCTGGCTTCACTGCAAGTCATTTCCTCTTCTGACTCGGGCGTTCTCTCAAACTGGTAGTATAGAGAACATGCACATTACGTCACTGTAGGCGAAAGTCACTGTGGATACGCCCACTGAGTGGCAGCGTTAGTGTACTGATTGTGTCCTGCCAAACACACAAAAACACACCTAAAATGAGAAAGAGCTGTTGTTTGATTGACTGCATGAATAGACTGAACGAAAAAATTTGATTTATTTTTTTACAAACTGCGGAAAGCTACAGAGAAAAGAAGCAAATGGATCGCTGAAATTCGCAGATACAACTAACATGGAAGAGAGATGGACTTGTGGTATCAAGTTTGATTTGTAGGTAATATCATACCATAACTCTTATTCTGCATAACTGTAAAGTTTTTGTTGGCATGTATTAAAAATCATCCATGATGATGCGCCTTGTGTTTTACGAGCAAGTCGGGAATGGTGAGATAACATTTGTGTTAGCTAACAGCCAAGACAAAGCTAGTTTTACTTTCTAAGGAGATACTGCTGCTCCTGCTCTACAAAGCAAGTTTGGACAGTTAACCGCATCACTTTTAAACTTTGTACAATGTCTGTTAAAATTGTGTTCATTAGCATTCTTATGGGTGGCTGACATCCAGACTTTTGTTGGCCTTCAGGCTTAGCGTACCTTCCTGGCATCAAAATCATGTAACTAACAATATATGTGAGGAAATGCCAACTTCGGTTAACTGTCAACATCCGTGGATCACTGGTGCATCAGCAACTTGCGAGGATCACTGTCGAGTCCACCTGCCACTAATTTAAGCAGATAATCGTTTGTTTAACTCCCGGTTTCGCTGTTTCCACTCATAAACTGGCAAGTTGATTGATGTTTTGCCACTCAGTTTGACTGTGGGAGGCGTGTTCCAGAGGAGTAGTGCCATTAACGCATACCCCTGTCAGGAAACCAATGCTCAGTCTTCCTGGTGGCTCATTTGTTTATCACTATAAATCTTAACTGCCAGCTGTTTGATCCATGTGCACCTCTTTGTGGCTTTATATGTGCAAAATGAGTGAAGGATGGACAATCTGTTACCTTTTGGATAGATTAGGTGACTGCTAATAAAAACCCTCCAAGATGTTTAGTGTTTTTCCTCAAAATGACAATCTAATCACCATGAAGCATGCTAGTTTGGGCCAAGGTTATTGCTGGCAGCTTCCAATCCCATAGTAGCTTGTAACTTGCAGATACATTTGCAAACCCTGCAGGGCTCTTGCATTGATCACATGTACGGATTTTGTGTCACAAGTTAAACGTGAGAAAAGAGCAAAAGGGAATGATCAAATGTGGTTCATCAACCCTTAATTACAATCAGTATGATATCACCACGATATGATTGATTACAGTGTGACAACAGCTTAGCTCGTGTTGGATGTTTTGTATTGATAGTCATTTATGTCTGCCTTGTAAATCTGCAAAGCTGCTAGGAGTGAATATTTAATTTTCAAAAGATGATGGTGATGGTGGGAAGTTGAATGAGTGAGCAACAAAAACCAGAAACATCCTCAGGCACCCCAATGAAGGCATGATGGATGGAAATTAAAGTTTTCTCAGTTTTCCAGCTTTTAATCAATAACCGGTATGAGGGAGGATTGAGAAATTTACGGCCTAAAGTAGAAGAAGATTGGATATACAGCTCTCATTGCATGCACATATAGTTGAACTCCTTAGGTGATTAAGCAAAAGGTTTAAAGTTAATAACTTTTACGGTTTTTCTGTTTGGGGTGATTTAAAATTGCAAGTCAGCACTGTTTGACAAAATGGGCAAAATTCAGGAATGTCAGTTTGAACTCATCCAAAAGCTGCTCTATTCACCTGATCTGACACGCTCAGACTCCCCCACCCCAAGATGGAGCTTTAAAAAATGATGATGACATAATCGCTGCTGTGTGCAATTTTCTTGAGACGCAAAATGCCTAAAGCTATTCAAATAAATAATATTTATAGGGCTGTAATAAAATAAACTTCTAAATACAATCTTTATAAAAAATATTTACACTACAGCAGGAGATCAAAAGGAGTGCATTATTTAAATTGTTTAAATTATTTCAATGTATAATTTGCTGTTATAAAGAGGATTATTTTAACAGCATTGTCTTTGTTTAGTTCTGTTCGCATCAGTGAAGCAAAGACCTTTTGAAAACCTAATATTAAATGAAGCTAAATAAAACATCAGTCCACAGAAAGTTGTTTTGCGGTTGTACTCTGATTAGTTTTGCTTCACAGCACTGCACTGATACACTCTCTCCTGTCATGTGGTCGTGTTTATGCCTGTAGGAATGCTGCAAATGACATAAACAGGCTAATTTTAGCCTGAATATGCCAGCAGACAAAAGGTCCATTTGAGTCACCCTCTGCCCCGACTCGACCCGCCTTCCCTCCTCGATTACAACACGCTCTCCTCTGTCACTTGCAGTTTATAGGAAACCACCAAAGTGCAAAAAAAGACTTTTCAAGCAGGCTGGTTTTTTAAATTTAGTTCAACTATAAACAAAACATAAACTATGCTAATGAATTTTAAAAATATGTTTGGAAGTGTGTTCTTCTTTCCTTATGTCCTGTTATAAATTTACATCTCATCTGCACCAAAGTTTTTCTGAATCATGTCTCTTAAATACTGACGTTCAAAATTCATGCTTCACAGTGCAAAATAGTGCTTATATCTACATTTTTCCACTGGAGATGCAATGTCCTAATTACACCACAGGAATCCAAAAGTTTTATCACGTCTGCTAATTTGTAAAACTGAGGTAACATGTTTTGACAGTACAAATCTTTGTCTCTAATTGGTCTAAATTCAGATTTGTTCAGCATTTTCGTGACAAGGATAAGCTGCTCAGCGGCTGAGAGCTGAGCTGCAGATTAAAATGCCCAAAGTCTCAAAAGATCAAACCACACAGGTTGTTTCCGGATAGTCATTGTGATTCTCCTCGTCGAGCAGTCTATCTGCAGCTGTGTGTGTGTATTTGTGTGTGGGTGTGAGTGTGTGTATCCTCTTGGCATGGGGATTTCCCTCCATCTTTCTTTCTCTCTAAGATTCCTCTTCTCTACCTCGAGCTCATCACTCCCCTCTTTACACTTCCCCTTTCATTTATCTCCCACCATCATCCTCTCTCTGGGTTTACTGTGCCGCCCTGCAGGCTCGTCGACGCTCCTTCATACACTCTCTTCTCTCGCTGCCCTTTCTAGCTAACAACAGAGGAACAGAAACACTGAGACAGATTTCCTGGGAAGACTTCCCCACTTGGCTCAAACACAGAAGCAGCACACACACAGGAGCACACAAACCTCTCTCACGCACACAGTGGGCCTCATGAAAAATGCATGCACACATGGATAGCTTGGTACTGTACTTTACAGAGCACATACTGTATGACCTAATTCATATGCAGCACAGGAGCAACCCAAGAAGGAAAAATAGTTCATCTCTACAGTGGTCTGAGCTTTATCCAGAAGGGAAGCATTTACACTTGCAATGTTGCTGGAAAGCAGATATACGATGGGGATGTGTGTCTCCTGATGGATTTCAGAGCAGTTGTTTGCATAGCTGAAGTCCTCAAATCCATATTAGTGATTGATGTGAGACAGCTTAGCCAAATACACATAAGCAACAAACAAAATCAATCACAGCCTTGGCTACAGATCCTCTGCAAGCAGCACTCTCACATCCTCTCACTCAACCACTGTGACAGTTGTTATTTGGTCCGCAAAGCCTTCGAAGTGGCCAATCCGGGTTTACGGTCTCGGTTCAGTAGCTTAGGTCACTTTCAGGTTAACAGCATGGGTCAGAGCTGTCACAGCAAGTAGTGTAAATTAGATAATGGCAAGTATAGAAGAGCCACCAAGTAAGGTCTTTGTTTCTGGTGCAGCTGCATGATACATAATTCGGTGGTTACAGGTTTGGGAAATGCTGTTCTGGGAATTAAAGAGCAACATGCAGGTTAAATCTGTTGCCGACTGTATGAAACCTTGTCTGAAATTTTCCATTTATAAAGATAATTCAAGATTTTCTACATTCAACATGACATAGAGGCACAAATTCGGAGTGAAAAGCGGGGTAGGCTGGGTTTGAACAGTGCTTATGAAAAGCTTTTTTTGCAACATCGCGTCTTATGATGTAGAAAGAGTGAGATTTCCCTTCATCATGCCACAGCAGTAGGTGGTTCTGAGCCTGAGCAGTTGTATTTTTAAGTAAGGTGGTAGTTTTTTGGAATTATTACACTGCATTTCACAATTTGTGATCATTTACTGTATTTGCACAGGCTGCATTAACTCCTGTCTGACAGGACACTGAGGTCTCTGTTTGTGCTGATAAAAAAAAGATGATGGGAGGGTGCTAGCTTTCATGCCTTGGAGCATTTTATGCAGGTGAAAAGACAGATATTGACTGCTGCATGTGTGAGTCATGTGCAGCAGGC
>JAQFJB010000015.1:13990753-14003398 GCA_029874875.1 Naso minor
AATTTTAGTATCTTACTATATCTTTGGTGGGATCATCGGTGCTCTGAGAGGTAGCACTGACGGTGTCAGGGGACACGCCCCCCTCCTGCTCCTGACCAATCACTGCTTCAGTGGCGCTCTCAGTGGCACTCTGTTCACTGATGGCATCCTTGAAGCCAGAGATGGACACATCATCTGCACCATAAATAAAGACAAACAAATGTTACTGATAAAGGTGAGACACACTTAAAACATTTTCTTTTTCTAAGATACATTTGCCATTTGAGAGTAGAGAAGCTGTCCCTGCAATACAACATCACTGAAATATCAAAACAATGCTGCCACCTTTTGGCTTAAACAGTTTACTACCAGTGCCTCTGCAAAAATCTTTTTTTCTACACTTAATTATGTAGAGACAAAATCTTCATTTGCTAGGGAATATGTAAGTAACTAACGTAACTAACTTCCAAGCAAATTATCCAACTTTTGACAAATAAAGGCTATTTCTGTACATTTGTGTGTAAGAATGCATAGGTGTTTGCTTCACCTCTCTCCAGCAGACTGTATGTGTCTCCGTCCTCCATCGAGTAGCTGTCTATGGAGATGTTGTCCAGCGACTGCAGGGATGGGCTCTTCTTCATGTTTTTATAGGACACTGAGAAACTGGACTGGGAGCGATCTCGCATCAAACGACCACTAAAACAGACAGGACATGGAGTCACATGGAGAAGAGTATGTATGAGACAATCGTTTAAATCAAGGCTTTCTGTGTAGACTGAAGTCTGCTTCATGTGGAACTGTCCATGCACGTCATTGATTTATAACTAACTGATTTAAAAGATCAGAAAAGAAGACTAAGGTGCAACAATTTTATTTCACCATATCTGATAGAAATGTTGCTCTTATGCCGACACTGGGCCGAGACCACTGTGCTCTCAGAGAGCCGACAGGGCTTACTCTGCAAGTCATGAATTAAATATCATTTCATTCCTCTGTGTGGTGTTGTTATGGGTCACAGAAGAATCAAGAGCGCCTGACAATCCAAAGAAAACCCACAATGGGAACAATCAAAGAGGCTCCCAAAAGACTGAGAACACAAGGCTAAAATAAAAAAAAAAGAACTGTCACACACAAGAAGCTTTATTCTTGATCTCTACCATCAACCACGAGTCCACAGGTTGACACTCAACACAAGAAAGTGACTCGATCATCACACACAGACCAGGACCATGCACACATGCAATGCATGCCCACAGGGGACCCACATACACACACATCTGCACTGACTTGTTTTCATCCAAGGATCACAAGAACAAGGACGCACTCGCACATATACACACAGTGTATACACAAGCACACACTCATTTACAGCTAGTCACAGATCCAGGGCCTTACATGTTGGACATGGAATAAAGGGAGGTGGATCTGCTGGAGTTTGAGGAGCTGAGGAGATCAGAAACCACAGACAAACTTCCTTTCCTTGGTAGAGAGAAAACACACACACACAGACACACACGCATCTCGCATGGGTCAAAGCAAAGGTCAAGAGGCAGAAAAGGAAGTGATTGAGTTCAGTAATGACAAGAATATGATGAGCAGACAGACAGTAGATGAAAACACAGAAAGACGTGGCAGCTCATAGCCAAAAAACATTCACAACACGAAGTGATGATGATTGAATGTTTAAAACGGACAAACAGTTCAACACAGCTCTTGTGTTCAGAAACAGACAGATTAAATTAGAGGAAGAGAGACCATTTAGTTATGAAATTTAGAAATGGACACAATTATACGGATGATTCATGAGCTTTTAAATGCTGTAACTCATCGATCAATCTGCCGCTTAAGGTTTAAATTAAAAAGCTTTATGTTTAGTTTATAAAAAGTCAGAAATAATGGAAAAGGCTGCTACCGTAGGTAAACAATTTGTATTTCAATTAAAGCGTAATTGATAGCTAACTGCAATGATAAAGTTGCTTGCTTAGTTTAGGAAACATTATATTTACCATTATTGAAACACAGATGAAAGGAGGAAATCACCATATTAGTAACAATAAGTCCAGCAAATATTCCATATTAAAATCGCTGTGGATTAGTTTTTTGATAAGTGACTAATTAGTTTAATGATTTAAGTAGGAAATGCAACGCAACCTTTTCGTGTAATTAAGTAAATACCTGGATATTGACTGAGGCATCTTGTTGGCCGCAGCTGCATCTTTGTCGCTCCAGTCTTTGCTGCTGAGTGGGTCCGGCAAGGTGTCAATCGTCTGGGTTTTAGAGTCCAGTCCAGCTCCCACCTCTTCACCCCCAGTCATTCCATCCATCACCACATCACCCCCCTCCTCTGAACCCCACCTCCCAGAGCTCTTAGATGAAGTCCTCTCCTCCAGCGAGGCTTTGTAATTTGAGTCTGGACGTGTTGTTGAAGAGGAGGTGGGAACAAGAGGGGCGGGGCCTTGTGTGGCTCCACCCTCTAAACCTTCACCACATAATAGCTGGTCTACAGTGTGCGCCCCTTTCGCTGCTGCTCCATCTGATCCAGATCCGGCTCCTTCACTCCCCTTCTCTGCCCCATCTCCTGCGTCGCTCCCAGGCTCAAGAGTCCCTCGGCTCTCTGAGGGGGAGAGCTCGGACCCCAGAGGTGATCCAGAACCCTCGGGCAGGGGGACGGGCTTCAGGAGCAGGGAGACCTCTGCGCTTTTCAGCAGGAGGCCCAGGCAGACAGTAAAGGGTTGATGGTCTGCAGGGCACTCGGAAGGAGCCTTTCTGTCTCTTTTGGAGCCCATCTCCTCCAGATCCTGCTGTAGTGTCTGCTGCAGGGCTTTGATGCTGCGCTGAAGATGCATCAGAAACACATACTGCCGGTGGCTCACCTGGACACACACACGCACAAACACTTAAGTAGTTATTACACTCACTAATGTAGAGGGTTATTTTTGATTAACAAAGTGTTTATATGAGTGGAATAAAAGAACAACCACTACAAACAACCATGATCTTGTATTATTGATTAATCTGTTTGTTTTTAGCCATGTCTGCAACCAGTCAGTTGTTACAAATAATCACCGTCCCCAGAGGATGAATCCTGTTGACTCCTGATGATCTTTTGGTTTCTCCATAAGCACCACAAGCAAGTCAAACTTTTAACATATTCCATAAAATACCTCAACATCTACCTGATGGACTGGCTTAAAAAAAAGGTGCAGGCATTTAGCATTACTCCACAGAAGATGAATTATAGTAAGTATGATTAATAGTCCAAATTTTCCTCCATAAATTGGCAATATTGAAAAGTATAAGAATGAAAAATCAATACCTGAGCACTTAAGTGCTTCTGCACGTGCACCAACACATGCACACCTGTGTCTTTACTCGATGATGATAAAGAGGAAGAAGAGGAGGGCAGGCTGTCCAATGAGAAGCGTTTATGCAGTCCGTTACTTGGTGGCAGCATTGCATCACTGCTGTGAGATGACGTCTGTGAACCATCAGTGCTGTAATACTCTTTAAGTAATCGTTTCCTCTGCAGACGTGCAATGGCCTCTCCAGACGTGCTCCTGGACAGACCTGATCCAGCAGCAGCGCCTCTGAGCCTCTCCTGGTGGAGGACAATTTTCGCAGGCTGACAAGCCCATACGGTGAGGGGGAAGGAGTCCACAAAGGGCTGCGGCCGCCCTTTGCCTCCACGGGTGCCTTCATAGTCCACCCAGAACTGGGCAAAGTGCAACGCCCAAAAGTCAGTGGCGGCCGGCATCTTGAGGGCATCTGTGCCCATTGTCGGCACTACCAGGCCCCGGTATATGTCATGGAGCTTGGTGTCTTGTTCGTGAGCATGGCGCTGGAAGACATGATGCAGGAGGGGTAAGGAGGAAGAGGAGCGAGGGAATGAGGAGAAGGAGGGAGAAAAGAAGGGTTCCTCTTCAAAGGCCTGCAGCAGGGCTTCAAGGTGGGAGCGGGTGCAGTTCGCAGGGTGCCGGGTGTTCGTGGCCACCATCTCTGAGGTCTGCACTGAGATGGAGCGAGGCAGATCGGCAGGGCAGGAGGCATCCCTATCAGTGGGAATCACCAACTAATGGACCACAGAAAACACAAAATCAGCATAAACACAAAACGATACACAAAAAAAAAGTGTCAGCTTTCTGCAGTCCACCTCACCTTGAGCATGAGTCCATCAACCTTGATGTCAACGTGCTCGTCAGGTTTCTGAGAGTCGCTGAGCTTGTAGATCTCCATGAACTGCTCCAGACTTTGCCTGAGGTCGAGGGCGAACAGGTTGATCCACACGAGGCTGCGAGGATCCAGAACCAGCTGCAGGGCGTTCAGCTGGACGTACAGGTTTGGACACGGGACTACAGGAAAGGACGGAAATGGGGAAAGTGGAGGACATTATAGCAACATTATGGTGCTTCTGTTATAGGCTATTTCATAAATTTGCAAATTTGACCTGATATTAGTTAGCCACAAAAAGAAAAAAAGAACCCTCTGATGGTTTCTAATGGAGGAAATCTGTAAGCAATCCATAACAAGAATTAATTGGGTGATTTCTCATTCAGAGCACTGGGCGTAATTCAGAAAATCAATGTTCTCTCAGCCACTCAGCAGTCAATGATTTCCCCACAGCTGAACAAATGGGCTGAACAGATCCACAAAGGAGGCAAGAGACAGAAAGTCACTGCCAAAACAGTGGATCTGCTGTACAGAAACAGCTACGTACAAGGCTTATGACATGCTGAAACAGTGATTCTCAAACTGTGGGGCGCGTCCCCCCAGGGGGGCATGGTGTCATGATGGGGATGTGTGTGTGTGTGTGTGTGTGTGTGTGTGTGTGTGTGTGTGTGGTTGTGTCACTGGTCCTGAGTGGGTTGTTTTTTGTCCGAAAATGTAGCAAGTGGAACTACGTTTTGACGTCAGACAACCCGAACTCATTTGCAGGTGGCACAACATACAAACACGTTTCCATAGTGAATTCACATTGAGACAGAGAGAGAGAGAGAGAGAGAGAAGGTTTGCAAATGGACAAACACATTACAGGGGCGAAAAGAAAAACAGGCGACGCATCAGATAAAAAAATCAGACGAAGTCGGCCGACGGTGACGTTGATCAACCACAAAAACCCAAGTCAAGAAAATATGACGACGCATGTCTTACTCTCGGATTTATAACGAATGTGGTAGGAGATGAGGAGAGACCAGTCTGTGTTTTATGTCTGAAAACTCTGGCAGCTGACTGTATGACCCCACTCACACCAGTAAGCCACTAGAGTTCTTTAAGAGAAAACTTGATGAGAATCCACTCACTGGGTAGAGGGCTGTGACTATTCTGCTTCCCAACGCCACCTCCTACCTCTGTGTGAACATTAATTGAGAGTGTCAGTAACAAGCCTGCAGCCTCATTTTGAAAAGATCTGCAGTGAAAAACAGGCTCACTGTAGCCACTAATAGTGATGAGAGACTCACAAATGGACTTCATATTTCTTGCCAAACACAAGCACTTTTTTGTTGCAGTTTGAACTTTGTTATTGTTTTGAGTACAGTGATACAAGTGACCTGAGCCCTGACTCACAACTTATTTTTGTGCACAAATATACCACGATTTGTTGTTGTTTTGAAATGATGTGCAGTGGAAAATAGGCTCATTGCAGCCACTAGTACTGTGAAACAGTGAGTTGAGCCATCACAAATGAAGAGAACCTAATCTTTCTTGCCAAATACCTGCACCTTTTTTTGTTCTCTTGCACAGGTTGCACTTCATGTTTTGAGAAGATATGCAGTGGAAAACAGGCTCATTGCAGCCACTAATACTGTGGTAATACTGAGCTCTCACAAAATGACTTGCGCATTTTTGCTGTCAAAAGTCTGTTTGTTGTTTTCCTTAGCACAGACTGAACTTGTTGTTATTGTTATTGTTCTAAAAAGGTGATTGCACATTTCATTATATTTTTATTTGAGAAAGCACAGTCAGATGGAGTTGAAATTGAAGTTGTTTTTTATTTGCACAGCAAATTACTGAGAGGTCATGATCTTTATGTTTTTGCCATAAAAAGGTAAATTTGACCTGTTTTGTGATAATTTTGATGGGGTGGGGGGGCCTGGAAATTTTTCTTCTTCCAAAAGGGAGCATGACAGAAAAAGTTTGAGAACCACTGTGCTAAATAAAGAAGATTAATGTTTTAAAATAAGATGTTACTTTCTTTAGCATCTTACTAGGATAGTCTTTTCCGTCAGGGAAGTAGTACTCTGTAAACTCCACATGAATGGCTGGCATCTCAGGGGGAAGGTACAAAGACTTCTTATTGCACGAGATCATAGTTTTGGGGCTGGAGCGACGCTGGTCTGCTGTTGACACCTGCAACACACAAAAAACACAAAAAGCACATACAGTGCTACTGTTAAAAGTTAGCTGTAAAGATGTATGTAGTCTCATTGTTTCCACACATGAAGGATTGTATGCACAGTGTGTTTTAAGTGACCTGGTAGATGCTGAAGTCAGCCATCCTGAGAACAACAGAACTGGACATGAGCTGCGTCTTGGGGCTTTGAGTGGGAGGAGGACTGAAGGAAGCGCTGGAGGAGGTGCTTATCTTACCTGTAGGAAATGAAAGAGAGATGAAGGACAGAGGAAGAGGAAACAAAAATAAAAACAGAATGACAAAGAGGGAGACAGACACAGTGACCACTCTAATGAGAAACCTCTGTTCCTTGCAAAAGGTGTGTATCACCGCACCCTGCTGTGCGCACACACACCGTGGTACCTGGCTCTAGACACCAGCAGCACTGTACTGGAGGCTGTGTGTGTGAGCTCCACTCTGGGAGTCCTTCATCAGCCTCCCTAAGCCCTACTCCTCCTGCTCTCTCCTGACTTCCTAGAGGCCCATACTCATCGTCCCTAAGGGACACTGGAGGACAAAAAACCAACAGGGATGATGTGCCGTGTGTTTGTGCCAGGAGACACAACAGAATATTATCCCCGAACAAGCATCCAACATTTAATGTGTTCAGGTGTGTGTTTACCGTGTTGAGGGGAACTGTGCGCTGGGGCCGGGCCTTGCTGGTCTCGAACTGCACTCTTTAACATCTCCACATTGGACTTGAACTCATCGAGCAGATTGCGTGCCCAGCCCTCACGTGTCTTAGTGGCCTCGCTGTAGTGCATCCAGTGAACACAAGTGTCGCCTGGAGAGGTCACAAAGGAAGAGAATTGGTCCAGGTAGCTGTATGTCCACCAGTTGTTTCAGCTCTGCTTTTGCTTACCAAGATATTGCGTGAGTTTTTATTGTGCATTATAATGTCTTTTTATCTGTTTTATATTTTTTTCCTTGTTTATTTTGCAATTTCTTTTTACTCGCTTGATTTTGTAGATTTTACTTTTACTTTAGTGTTTTGATCATTACGAAAATGTTAAAAAATAAATGAATAAACAAAAGGAAAAAAGAAAATCGTCGAAAGTAGAGGGTGTGAAAGACAGAGGGACACCAAACAGATCTGGCAGTCTTTTTTAGAATAAAAGAAAAAGTAAAGCAAGAATACAATAAAAGGAAGCGTAAAGGAAGAGCAGGTAAGTCCAAAGACACGCTTAGAATAAGACAGAAAGGCTGAAAATAAGACTGCACTATTGCTTAAATAAGGTGAAAATAATTATCTGAATTTAATGGAAGTGTGCATAGAAGACTTTACAGGAAGCTGACCTAACTGCTGCTCTTAACAGTCTGATATGAGACGACAGCTATAAAACCTAACAGCAGTTAAGTTTAAGGGTTTAAGACACTGTGGTAAACATGTTTCCATGACTTGATAGTCAGGTAATGCTGGCGGTATCTCTGCAGGATTCATACCTGCTCTGTGGAAAGGATAGTAGTCCAGAGTGATGGAGCTGAAGGAAAGCTGCATGGCTCCACCTGTTATCCTTTTATTTATTACTGCACAGCATAAAGGAATAAATAAAAAAAAAAAAAAAAGTCAAGTCACTTTCTTTTATGAAATATTTTTGGTGGCAAATATATATGAATAACAAACATAAAAAAAGCAAGTGAGATCAGAGGATGTAGATCTGTGCTACCTTTGTCCTTAGCGTGGATGTCGTCACAGATGTGCAGGTCGAGGTGTGTGATCTGCAGGTGGTGGGACGTCTCACATACGTCGTAGGCACTGAACAGCTTGGCCATGGTTGCACTCTGGTCGGCTGCTGTGGACGCCTGCTGTGTGCGCACCTGCTGGGCTGAGGGGGGCACTGACGACACCTGGTGAACACAGATGCATACCAAAGAGCAATACTATGATTAGCGTTGTAGCTCTAGATGCTGATGCTTGTGGTTCTTGCGTTTTTCAGTCTGTGGCCTCATTTATTCTGGTTATAGTACTGCTGGTGATGTGTAGTTTATTTTTGGTTTGTTGGTTTGTTGGTTTGTTTGTCACGGAAATTTGTGGCTTACAGAGATAACTGAGAAACTAAACTGTCAATTTCACTGAGGAGCTAAATCATTCAATGCTCAAATCTTCCAGCAGATGGCGTATCACACTAAACAACAGAAAACATACTGCCTACTGTATGTTTTGTGGGATGCGCATTGGTGTGAACTTGTGTGGGCAATCAACGTACATTTTGGAATTGAGTGTGGTGAAAAAGCAATAAACAGAACAGACTGAAAGACACCAACAGCAACAGCGAGACGAAGATGGTGTAGGCAGATAGACGCCATATGGCAATGGGAGAGTGACACAGAGGGGGCAGACATGGACACAAGGACAAATTATCAGACCATGACGTGGCTTATCCACAGAGGTAGAATGAGGGCATTGACAGTGAGAGAGAGGGGGAGATGGCAAAAATGTAAATGAGATGGTAAAAAGGGGAAATATTTGGATAACAGCAAAAAAGATGTAAAGAAAACCACTGTCTATGACTGTATTTGTACAGTATATATCTGTGTGAGTCAGTCATGCATGCACCTGGTCCTCCGTGGCCATGCTCTTCCTCTGCTGTGCAGACTTCTCCATGGCCTCGCTGAGAGACTTGGCATATTGCACCATGGCTTTGAGCTGGGAGTCAGTCAGCACCCAGAGCAGGTCGTCCAGGACCAGAATCAGCTTGGAGGCCACCACGTTACAGTCCTTAATCTGCATTGAATAGAGGCAGCAGGTATAAACATGCATTATGCAGGTGGAGGCAGCCAGAGAGCTCCCACAATGTAACATGATACTCGAAGGGAAACTCTTTTGCTGTGTGAGATCATTTATAATCGGCAGGGATTAACTAAACACACAGAGCAGTACTGAACTGTTTTTTCTTGACTCTGAATATAAGAACAACTTAAGCACACATTACATGTTCTTCATCACGGGAATCCCAGGGAGAACATTCCTTTTAGCAACATCATTATAACTGCACTGATAGCATATTTGGGGGAGTTAATAAGTTTGTGTTTTAATAACTGCTTAATTCAGTAGTTCCAAACAAATTGGTTCCATTGCTTTTAATCAAAATCTGTCCACTTTATGCTGTATTATACTGAATCTCTGCATCTCTAACAATTAGAAGTGTTCTTTGTTTAAATGCACACTAGCCACTTGATGAATGGCGGCATTTGTGCCCCTCAGCCTGTGAGGCCACACAGAGGGATTATTGTTCCTTGTGGTAAATGGATGTTGCTTTGGGCAGTGTGGGTTTCAAGGCTGCTCCACCAAATTTCCTAAAATGAATGTCTGAATCTATTAATACAAGGTAGGTTGTCTATGCGTGTATCTGACCCGTCTCTTGAGAGTGACTCGGATCTTGGACTGGTTGGTGATGAGGCGAATGGGGGCGCTCAGCATCTCATGCTCGGCACTCTGGATGGCGTCAGCCTCGATTCGGATCATCTGCCAGCTGATCTCCTTGAACGTCAGGATCTGGAACAAACAGTCATGTTACTAGGATACAAAACTCTGGCTGAAACGCCACCCCTGTAGTCTTCTGAATGAAAGGAACACAAAAAGACAGACCTCTCCCCTCTGAGGATCCTGGATGCGGGTGAATCGCAAGTCACTGATGCTCCAGCTGGTGTTGACGCTGTGGACCTGCAGCTGGGAGAGCTCAAAGGAGGCGTTAAAGGCCTTGGCACTGATCCTGATAACGATGGAGTTAATCGACAGTGACATCCCCTCTACCACCTTCTCTGCAAAGCCATATTCACTGGAGGACAGACAGGTGGACAAAAGTGGACAGAAAATAAGGTAAACAACATGACAAGTAGTGCTTAGCAACATGGTGAGGGCATGACGTTATGACTAGACTGTACTGTGCCAACAGATTTTGTTTGAACATAATTTCAAGTTCAAATATTTAAATATGTAATTGAACGTCAGATTTTTACCTTTGTCCTGAAGCTGTTGCTATAGGTGACGGGCCGTTCGGGGGACGGGGCTCATCACAGGTACTCATCTCCATCTCCACCTTATCCAGTGTCTGCAAGCAAGTCAAGGGATTAACTTCACAACCAGCAACCATTGGCTATTGGCTAATGGCTAGACTGGTACACATACCTGTTTTAACATGGTTATTCACAGGAATGTTGTGCGGCTGCTGTGACCATTAACATCCACCTTGTTGCTACTGTTTTTACTTAAAGTTTGTCATCTACTCTGGCCTCATTCTTGTGTTTTTTCGTAGTGAGATAAGCACACCAGTCATCCAATTGCTATGTTAAACTGAAAAGGGGAAACTCGCGAGGCTTGAGATTTGAAAGAATAAAAATAAATGTGGAAGAAGGTTGCTGCAGCCTGCTTAGTGATTAGTTCTTTGTCACCAGAGGTCGGAAAATTGCCTGCATACTGTTCCCTTGTACACAAGTAACAGCCTTGCTTAGTGAGATAAAACAACTAGAAAACTTTCACCTTCAAATCATGCCATCTCTATTCTCAAAATAATCATAACTAGACTTTTATGGCTGTGCGTACCACCCTCAGGCAGTAACATCTCCTCAAAGGAGCCAAAAGTGTTGCAAAACACAAATGTGATGGAAGTATATGCGAACTGAGGAGAGTGGACCACGCGCCAAGATTTGTAGAGAGAGACAGGTGTAAAATGTATCTTTTGTTCCTCCTGTTGATGGTTTCAGGCTGCCTGTGCAATTACAACTACCTGGGGACTGGGACCAGCCTGGCACAATGTCAACCTGACACTTGTGCCCGGCTCAGCAAGGTGCCTGCCATGAGGGAGGACTTGGCAGCCATGATATAGACAGAGCACTTGTTCATGCAAAACCTTTGCGCTGTGATGCAGAAAATGGCCACAATCAAAGCCAAGTTGCAGTCCTACAAAAGCCAGACCGAGAAGCTCTGGAAGGTAAACCAGGCTGAGGACAAACAGCTAAAGGCTCTCAAAGACATCACATCTGCAAGTATGTCAAAGTCGACACCAAAACTACCATCATCGCCAAAAGAAGTCTAATTTGGACAATCCCAACTCAGTGGTGTCTCTGATGACTAACAAATGGACACAACACAGCAGTGGTGCAGGTGAAGGCTGGAGACAGCATGCTTGTGAAGCTTTGCACTACTCTCTGCCTTGTGATGAACTGCCTCATTTAACATGTGATAGACATGAGTAAATTATGAAGGAGTAAGTACAGGCGGTAATCTATCCTAGATTCAGAGAAAGATTCAGTGAGTATGTTTACATGCACACAATTTTCCGGTTTTTGCCCTGATTCAGAGAAAGATAATATTATGACTAAGCTGTTTACATGGTAAATAAAATGGAATATTACACTAGTATTTCCTCCATGCACGTGCAGCCATACATACTCCAATTAATGTAATGACACATGTGCTTTTTAAGCACTATGGAGGATTTTACTTCCTTTTCAAACTGTAGTAATGTTCCTCCAATGGTGTACCCCCATTGTCACTCTTCTGCAAATGTTGCAAACAGTTGGCTGATATGTATACAATGCATAAATCTGAGAACATGCCATAAAAAGGCACAAGGCCATGTGTTGCAAACTTCTGTAAGAACCTCAACTGAGGCGCATATTCTAACTACACAGTGGCTTAGTGGTTAGCACTGTTGCCTCACAGCAAGAAAGTCCTGAGTTCAATAGGTGACTGGGGCAGGACCTGTATGGAGTTTGAATGTTCTCCCCTTGTCTGTGTAGGTTTCCTCTGGGTTTTTTCAGTTTTCTCCCACCATCAACACATGCATGTTAAGTACATTAGGTTAGGTTGGCCCAATGCGGCAGTGCTCAGTCGCAGCGGCTCAAGACTAATCCTCCACTCTAACCTTGCAATTTTGTTGTTTAATTAATTGTACAATGACAACAAAGCTGCTTTACCTGCCTGCATAATTGGAAAATGCTTCATTTGATATAAAGCCTAATTAAGCTGTTTACATGATTTGCGCGAAATTCAGAATATTGCCATATTCAGAACATTAGTGGACAACTAGTGTGCATGTTAACATACTAAATGACTTCAATACCTGTAAATAAAAACAGAAAAACTTATTGATGTCCTGATCATGAGAGACAGGTATGGCAGGTTAAACTTACCAAAGAGATTGGGTGAGTCTTCAACTTTGTCCATGGTATCTGTGAATGAAATCAGAGTCAGTGGCTTTGCTTTTCAGCCTCACAGTATGCAGATCCCCACTGCAAGCACTTGGCCTTTTAATCCTTCCAAAAGGCTAAATTAC
>JAQFJB010000015.1:14014307-14024589 GCA_029874875.1 Naso minor
CAGGGGTCCAGACTCCAGTCGATTATCTAAACCTGTCTCTAAAGCAGACAAAGATTCACCTTGGCATCTAGTCACCCCCAGGGGTTACCTGAGTTCGACCCTGTGCGAGACACTTCATCAGTACACTCAAATAAGAAAACAGGCCAATGCACGTCAACGATTCAGTCATGTTACATTACAGTCACATTAACAAACTCATCCTTTCACATGAAAAGTCACAAAAAAATCCTTCTACAAACAACTTCATTGCACAAAATGGCCCTTTCAGCTAGTTTAATATGTCATGTATGCCTCAGCGCACTTGTCTTGGCCTGAGGAGGAAGAGCCATTGCAGCCTTCTGAGTCAATGAACTGTAAAGATGTGGTGCCGCCTCACTTTAACAGACTCGTCCCGGCAGCAGACAGGATTGTACAGACATGTGTCCTCTGCAACTGTTCAGCTTGGAGGCTGAGCTGACATGTTGACACCCACAACATAACCTGTGGCTGTGTAAACATACATACAGTGCGTATGAATAATCTTACCAGCAGTACAAACTATTCTTAGCTGATGCTGATGAAGCAGATAAAAATCTAACCCATCCTGGAGCTAAATCACCCAAGCATGCATAATAACAGTCTACTGTATTTGCAGCCATATAGAAGGTGATACTGATTTGGCATTCTGACACCAGCACTTAACCATGACATCACCACACTGAACGCAGCAGGATTGGCTGACCGTCGGAACGGTCAGCCTCCGCCGCAGATCAGATGACAAGCCCAGCGACAGACGACATCACAACTCTTCAAGTCATTTCCTGTCAATGTTGATGCTAATGCTGCTGAGAGCGTGCACAGTCATCTGCAGAAACACTCCCTGTGACACACACACACACCCCCAGACACAACTAGAGAACTAGGACAGTGAAGGGCACGCCACTCACAAGCTGTGTGTTGTAGACAATGAAATTCCTGGCTGTGGTATTGTGCATAAATATGAAGGACAAAGTAATCTGGATCACTGTGTAAGTATTAACCAGTGACTGACTAATAACTCAGTCACCACGAAGACTTTCCCTCCAGGCACAATCATTTTCATCCTTTTCCCGTTTCACTCCAAAAACTGGTCCACCTGCATACTGATGAGACTTGACCTGCATTATTAATGTGTCAGTTGTCATGTCAAACTCCACATCAATGTCCACCTTTCAGATTTGGAATACTGCCACTTTCATTATTATGTGCTCTGTTAAAAGTCAGTAGCGGGCTAGTTCGGGGGCTAAAACAGTGCTGCAACCCTTCAGCTCTCCCCCTGGAACAAAACAAGGAAGCAGTCCATTGAAAGTCTCGTGAGAGACAGTGGAAAATAATAAATAATAGATGTAAAGGGAGAGGAACTGAATTCTGCACATAATAACATAACATTAAACGAATTAATGGGGCTTTGCACAGCAAGTGTTTGCACCTTTAAACAGATCCTGAACCAAAATATGTTCTTTAATCTCTATGTATTTATAAGGCTCCTTATCTGTGCAACTAAATGCTGTCATATATGTTTGATTAAGGTGACAATATATCAAAGTCTCTCTTTGTTGTGTGTTGGGGGTCTATGTGGACCATGTTTAGTGTCTAATGAGGAGGCATTAGGGTGAAAAGACCAAATAATCAGGGTTTAAACGAGTGTGAACGAACCTGCACTCCACTGAATTACTTTTGCGCCTGAGTCTTACCCTCCGCTTTGCTTTCGCTGGTATCAGTATATTTACTGAGTTAAAGTCCTCTCATCTGACAGTTTTGTGATTTATGTGCCGTTTGTTTATTAGCTAAGAGTGGCTGAAGGATTGTTTGTCCTAAGGGGAAGGCTGAGATTGTGTATTTAAACAATCTGACTGAACCACCCAACTGGTTCAACCTGCTAAAGCAAGTGTCTGGGGGATTAGCCCTTGACTAGCTAACCCCAATGTTAGCAAGTTAGCTGACTAGCCACGTCTCAGGTCAGGGGGGTAACGTCAACTGAAAACGCAACTGACAGTTTGACAGACAACAGGAATGTGGGCAAACTCACTAAAACACGACTGGGAACATTCCCATCGATGTTGAACAAATATTTCACTTGGTTTTCATCTCTTCTATACCGTTAAACTTAACATTTTAGTGATAGCTAGCTAATGTTAACGTCTGTCTGACAGCTGAATCTCTCCTTTCTCTCCGCTCCTCGTATGCTAACCGCCGTTCAGGACTGACCTGGAGAGATGTTTCAGGATCTGCTTCTTAATGAGTCCAGCCATGGTCGCAAGAATCCGATATACGAGCCGCCGCCGGGTGTCTGAGCTGCCTAGCTAGCAGGCTAGCCCGACCGTTAGCTTTTCCAACTCGAGGTAACGTTGAAAACACAGCTCAAATTCTCATTCCCATGTCAGTCTTAATTTCAACTGTGTTCCCGCTTCACTCTCTGAAAGATGAGGGAGTAGCGGCGGAGAGACGGCATTTCACACGTCCAAAGGACAGCCGAGCTCAGAGACAAAGCATATCGTGTCAGGCCATTTCATACAGATACACTGATACAGCTCCAAAACGCCTCAGATCCCCGCAATATCATAAACCGAACACCTGGACAGCGCGTCGGAGGAAGAGCGTCTGTTGTCACGGCGTCTGGGCGTGGCGTAATGATGCGTTCAATGACTCGTAGGAAACACATCATCATGAAGATGGGGATGAGGTAAAGGTTGAGGTTGTCCGAGCTATAGAGACACTGGAATAATTTAAATAGACGTTTACTCGGGAAACGACATTGTTATTTTAATTTAAGTTTAAAGTAAGGTGTGAAAAAAAATTGTAGATTTTATCCAACGAATTGATTTGTTGCTTCGCATGGGTTAAATGTTTATTCCTTCACAATAGCTGCCAGGCTACTATAATTCATCTATTTTGGGACTAAACCTTTGGACAAACCCGTTGGTATGACCTTAACAAACTGACTTCATTTTGCTTTTTAACTGAAAACTAGGTGCTTGCCTCAAATTGATTTTTTCCCTTTTATTTCTCATGATTTAATAAAAGGTTTATCTATAAGATGTATGTCAGTAAAGTTATTTCTTTATAAGCAATTCCATATGGGCTACATTACAAAAAAACAAAATACTGGCTTCACGTATTTTCTTAACTGCTGGATATGTGGATACATGGAAATACTGCACAGCTCCATAGCCGTGAAACAGTACAACTTCACATGACAAAACCTACGTTTAAAGTGTTATTACCTTAAAGATCATATACTGACTTCATATATGTAAATTAAAATGATTCTAAATCCACTTTATTAATTGTTATTTATTTAGTTTATGAATGACAGTTTACCCTTGTATAGGCTCACTAATATTTTTCCATGCTGAATATTATATGGCTTCAAGGGGTTACCTTCTTTACTAGCGTTTCCCTTCACCACAAAACGCTCTTTTAGTGCCATCTAGCGTTTAAACCGAGGATCTAAACTTGACTCTGATAAACAAGATTTTTGTTTCATTCTATGTTGCAAAGCAGACTAACTGAGAATAGCCTGTTTGCATGCATGCATTTTTCTTTCTTTTGATTAGTTGTGGACAGAATGTTAGCATTTGGTATGATAACAAGAATAAGCAGAATTTTAAATACCCAAATAATTAAAACAGCTAGTCCTACAAATAGACTGAGTATGTCTATCAGACGCAAAAAAAAGGAAAATTATTGTGAGGAGACCATTGTGTTCAAGTACAATTCTGGAGCCAGAAAATGACCAAATGACATTTTTAATGGAGGAAAAGAAGTGAAGCTCTTATTGTTCCATGGATTCTGGACTTTTTAGGTAGTCTGGGCCTACTTTCTGACAGTGGAAACAGAAGCTGTGACTTGAGCTGATGTGTCTCTCTGTGTGAGACGTAACCATGGGATTTAACAGCAGCCTGCAGCGAGACTTCGGCTGCCACGTATGAAAGGAGGAGCGAGGGCGAGGAAACAGCCCCTCCCTGCACGGTCCAGCTCCAGTATGAACCGCTTTCAAAAGTTTGCATCAGTTCCTTAATGTTACAGCAGCAAGAATGAACGCGTGTTACAGTAAAAAAAGAAGAACGACTGATGGTTTTATGTCAGTAACATAGGCTAAATGACAAACTATAAGCAACCAATTAACCTATCTGAGGCTCATCTGTCAACATTTTTACAAAGTTTTGTCCCAAGGGGATACATGTTTTCTTCTTTCGTTTTGTCTCTTCAGGCTATTTAAAAGATTAAATGAACCCAATGCTCAGCATTCATCAATCAACAACTTAAACAATCAAGTTTCTTAAATCAGCTCTCTAGGACTTTCTAGGAAACAACACCGCTGTTGCAACTATGATGCTTCTGCAGAAACTTCCCTCGTTTTTGTGTAGATGATAAAAACAACGGAGTTCTTAGAATCTTAGAAGAAAAATAAAGCATCATCATCAAAATTACAGTAGAAATAAATCATTGTTTTCAGCTTTTTTCATGTCATTTAGCTGGACCCACACAGAGCCTGGAGCTGCGCATGGGACAGCCCCCATCCGCATACCTCAACGCAAAAAGCCCCGTGGAAAGCCACGAGGCGCTCACTGATACGCTGCTGGTCCGGTTGGTGGGCCTGGGCTGGGAACTTTCACCATCCACGACTGCAAAAACCAGCGGCACTCACTCACTCCCATCACACAATCTCAGCGAGCTGTCACTAACGATGACTGCGAAAAACCGACACAAGAACAGCTCGAGCGAGAAGAGCGCCGCATCCATCCAAGATGATGCGTCGAAGAAAAGCCAAAAGAGCACCAGCAACGGGGTGAGTGGCCCCGCACCTCAGGGGCCACGGTCAGGGAGCTGTCTCGGTCTTGTTGTGACCACACTGTTTTATATCGCATTGATAGGCGCTGCAGGGTTTGCTGCTTTTTATTTACAGCAAGTAGTGGAAGAAATCCGCCAGACTAACGCAAGACAAGAGGAGAGCGCACGGCAGAACACAGAGCTGAGCAGTAAAATGGAGAGCGTCGTTCAACAGGTAGAGAGAAAATCTGTTAATCAATGGGGAGAAGCAGTGTGAATGACGATACAAACTTTTTACAGAATAATATATGGATCACGCATATGCTATCACTGCATCTCTTTGAGATGACTTTGTATTCAATTACATAACCATATACAGTTACTGTACTGTATGTACTAATGGGGGTGGGGTGGGTTTGGTGAAGCTCAGTGATGGATAAACTTTATCAGTAAGCAAAAGTTCGATAAGTAAAAATAAAAGGTTCACATCTGGTGAAAATGAAGAATACCTACGTTATTTTCTATTTTCCTAAGTTCTATTTTGTTCAAGAACATCATAAAAGGCTGCACAAGACAGAAAAGAAGATGAATTCACACTTTTAAAGTACATAAACTATGACCAAATAAGTGTGAATGTCTGATTACCAATCTTACTTCCAGTGTTGCATGCGAACTAAAGCATCCTCACTTATGTAATGGAAGCCCTATCATGTTTCATTCATTCTTTGCCCATTCCTACTCTGATCTTCAAGAACATTTAGTGCATCGTGTGTCATCGTGTCTAACCGGTACAAACTGTGTCAAGGATGTGGTACAAAGTTTTATTTTGCAAATGTACAGGTAAAATGGGTGTGTCCTGTTAATTTACTTTGTGTGGGAGTTCACCTCTTAAATATTAATATGGTAATGATAAACCACAGCAAGATAAGATCATATAAGATAAGATAAGATCATCATTTTTCTCCATCTTTTCCGTCCCTGAGTGAGAATGTGAACCTTTATTATGTAATGCATATGAGCAGAGGTTCAGTTCTGTCCAAATACAACTCAAATAGTAGGTTGTTACAGCTGTTGGAAAATGAGGGTCCCTGCAGCCATTTCCTGAGCTTTCAACCACGCTGCATGGGCTTCATCTGTAAATGGAAATGTCTTAGTTGACTGAGTCTCCTCCTTCACAACTGGGACATCTCAGCTGGCTGATGAAATGCTATTGAAAGCTCAGGAAGAGTTCAGTTACATGGACACTGGTGGAGAACAATTTGGTCAAACTTTTGCAGTTAGCTGCTCTTTTGTTGAGATCTATCAATAAACTACAATGATATGATCACAAAATAAAGTGTGGATATTTACCAGTCTTGAGTGAAAACCGTATATCTCTAGTTATATTTATTTTGAATTTTAGATTAAGATAATAACTAGGAATTTTCCTCATTTCTAAGGCAAAAAAAAAGAGTAAAATAAAATCTGAAAAATTTATATCAAAAAGCTGAAACAGGGCCATGTTTCTTTGCTTCTACAAAGTTTGGAGATACATGGTTTTGACGGGACAGTGCCAGTTTTCAGTTGTGTTCAAGTGCATCAAAGGGTATAAATGTTGGATCATGTTGTGTTTAAATGAATAAAATGTGCACTCATTCTGTATGTTGTTCTTGTTGCGCAGGTGGAGTCTCTGAGGAGCATTGTGGACGGGCTGGAGTCATCACTGGGCATCACACGGGTGGAGCTGGAAGGCGCCATCAGCCGGATGAAGAGGGGCGAGGTGGAGACGAGGAGGGTGGAGGAGGCCCTCCAGAAGCTCCAGAACAATCTACTTAATGACCTTTCAGAGGGCATCAATGAGGTGAAGGAAGCCCGGGAGAGGGACTTCTCCTCCCTGGAGAAGACTGTCGAGGAGCGTTTGGCTGAGGTGAGTCAGTCCATCAAGGCCAGCGTGGCGGAGTTCACCGAAGCTCAGGGCGAGGCGCAGAGCCAGCTGGCTGACCTCAAGGCCCGCCTTGGTGACATGGAAGACCCTGTGCTCATCAAACAGGAGCTCTCTGCCATTGCTGATGCTGTAGCTGAAATAAAAACAGCCAAAGAGGATTCGGAAACCTCGGCCGACTCACTCAGGGAGCAGATAGGTGCTGTGAGGACAGAGCTTCAAACCCGGAACCAGGAAGTAGCATCATTGTCTCAAGAGGTTGAAACAGTCAGGTCAGTAGTGCAAGAGACCGTCGGGAGTCTGAGGCAGTCACTGTCTGCAGCTGAGACCGGTGTCCAAACTCTGAAGGACAAATGCGAGACACTGGAGAGCAGCGTGGAGCAGGCGTCAGATGCTGCTCATAATGTGGAGAGGCAGGCGAATGAAGCAGCTGCCCAGGTCACCAAACAAGCAGAGGACCTGGAAGCCAGAGTTAAAGCCTCAGAGGAGAGCGGAGACTCACTGTCGGCATCAGTGTCAGACATCACCAGCAAAGTGGAATCACTACTTTCAAAATGCGACACCTATGGCAGCACTCTGGCTGCACAAGAGCAGAATGTGGAGAAAGTCAAAACTGGCCTCGAGCAGGAAATGGAGGCATTGAAAAGCAGCTTGGGGGAGCTCCAGGCCAGCATAGCCAGTCTGGCTGATGCCCCGACCAAGTCTGCTTCAGAGGACTCCAACCTGGGTCAGCAGGTGAAGGACTTGGAGGAGAGGCTCAGCACTCTGGAGGGCGGCAGCAGCGTGAAGCCAGAGCAGCTAAAGAGTTTACAAAGCATGGTGGCCGGATTGGAAGCCAAAGCAGCCAAGCTCGAAGGCCACGATCAGGCCATTGCTACTCTTCAGACGGCTCTGGAGGAAACCACACGAACACTGGCCGGCTTATCCAAAGCCAAAGACAAGAAGGTAAAATAGGGGTTTAGAGTTAGGAGTGTGACATCAGGATACCAAAACATGGACAATAATGCTTCCCAGACGGTAAACAAAGCCCACATTTCCTGTTTTCATGAAGAATTACTTGTCAAGCTCGATGTTTGATGTCACAATGACGCTCGTTTTTTTTACTAGAAAAGTAACAAAGGTGAGAAAAACCTGGATAGAGAGACAAGCTGGACTGCCAATCTGTGAATCCAAACCCACACTCACACTGCACTGTAGTTTGTTTTTTCTTTCTTAAATATTCTTTAATATTTTGTTCATTTTTGTGGTGCCAATGCTGTTTCTTGAAAACCAACTGATTGCAATAATGAGCTCCTTTTGAGCAACCCCTCGTTTACTCACTTTGTTGTTGTTTTTTTTACAAGAATAAAAACTCTTGCTGTCCTAAGGTTGTGAGGAGGTGTTTTGATTTGTTGCCTTGATTTAGTTGCCTTTAATGTTACTTCACTCCATATCAGTCGTAAAATTCATATTTTTCCACATCTGAATACCACAAATAATCCTGAATTTATCTAATAAACCCTTCTACATCAAGCAACACGAGATATTCTGTGCGCAAAACAAGAGACTGAAGAACACGGCTGAGCTCTCTCATCTGACAGATTACATGTAATTTTTCACCCCCAGGTGTTTTGTTTCCTTACTCAACACCTGAGTATGCAGTTATGCAGGCACCTGAGGGACCACACCAGTCTATTTTTGACTTCTAAGCATTAGCAGATCGCTCCTGTCTTCTACAAATGTTAAAAGTTGACCATGTGTTTACTTTAGTAGATCTAAGACTACATTTTTAAACCCCACTCACTGCCATTCATGTTGAAACAGGGTGTAGAAACACTACAGGACATGTGACAGTTGCTAGGTATAGGTAATTCACCTTTCTACAGAGAATGTCTGTTTATTTGGTCGAAAGTCAGTGAACAAGTGAGAGAAGAGCTGGAAAAGACACAAAAGTTATTATGCCTGGAAAAATAGTTCATTAGAAGTGCTGCCCTCCTTGCTCAAATATTAGTGTGATAATACATCACTTTTACATTTTCACAGCCTGTAAAAAACACCTAAATATCCAAATGCAGCACAAGTAAATAACCTCAGTGTTTTGTGGAATCAGATCAAAATGAGGCACCAAATCTGTTCACTACAGCAAAACAATAAACCACTTTACTCTGAACCGGATAGCGCCAGTTTTGCTGAACAGGAGCCAACAAAGAAAACAATCATCATGAAATGAAACTTAATGTTACAGCTTTTTGAAATGCTGACAAACCAGCTGCCAGATTGTTCACACTGATACTTCTGAGGCGGTTCATCGGCTTTGTGATTTAAGGCTGCTCATTCATCAGAGTTTTATTGACACAGTTTCATATTTATTTAACTTGTCATAAAAAGGTTTATTTCACACAGTAGTTTGACAGTTGGCCAGATGCAATTGCTGATGCTGCTCATGTTGGTTTGTGCATCTCTCCAATATCAGATAAATCAGCTATTTCATTGACCTGTTTAGTGGTAACACTTAAATCTCCCTCCACTGCAGTGAGGTTAGCCAAAGTCTGTCTTAGCTCTGCGATCTCTTGCTCTCTCTTTGTGAGATCCTCTGCCAGTCTTCCTATCCGCAGAGTCAGGTCTGACAGCTGTGGCTCAAACGCCCCAAAGTCCCTCTTAATGGCAGCAACTTTCGGTTTTAGGTCCCCAGCGAAGGTCACCGTTCTTATCAGACGAGCTCTGCCGCTTTCCAACTCCCTCAAGCGCTCAGAGATTTGTTTGTCAGAGGTGGCGAGTTCAGGGATGCGTTTGCGGAGCTGCTCTATGGCTTTAGTGTTGCGTTCGGATGCGGCGCGGAGGTTCGAGACTCGATCGATGCTGTTGGCAAGCACATCACCGATGCGTTTGACCATGCTGTGCTCCACCTGAGCTGTCTTCTCCTCCAGCTCCCCCAGCTGACTCAGCAGAGACTCCACCTCAGACTTCAGGCCGTCCATCCTGCGCAAATCTGTCCTCACTGACGCCACCTACAGGGGGAACACAGATAAATAAAGGCTAAGAAGCAGTGCAGTTACTCTTTCAAAATAGAAGACTTTTTTTGTACTTTGTAGACGAAATAGACAAAATGAAATGAGTTGAAGCCCTGTGGTTTATTTTGTTCCCTGAATCTGGACTCACAGGTGGCAGGCAATGGACAAAAGGCCAACAATGTGACATACCTTACTGGCAAAGTCCTTTGTGATGGCTGAGGTGCGTTCTTCGATTTGTCCCACAGCATCTCTCAGTGCACTCAGGCTGGTCTGAAGCTGAGCTCGTTTCTCAGTCAGCCCGGAGGCCCACTCCTTCAGCCGGCTCACATCCTGCTCAAAACCCTCCAGCTGAGGCTGCAGGGCGCCCTGCTGACCCCCGAGACTCTCCAGCATTGGCTGGACGCTCTCACACTGAAACAGGACATACAGCACATGGATGACGGATGACTGCTGCAAGTTTGTGAGCTCAGGGAGTGAAAGTTATTTAAAACAATCGAACATTATGAGACATAATTTCAGGTTATTTATGAAAAACACAGAAGAGCAACTTAGAAAAAAAAAACAAATTTAATGAAAAATA
>JAQFJB010000015.1:14038030-14053808 GCA_029874875.1 Naso minor
TCAAATGGCAAAGCTCTCACTCTACTTAGTGGAAATTAAGTGGAAAACTCAAACAAGAGAGGATTATACAATTCCGTAGAAAAACCAGCTGCTTCAGCCTGCTTAGCCTCTCTGAGAGCTTTTCATATGTGAAATACCTAAAACTAAAAAAAATGAACTACACTTCCCACACTGTCATACAAAAACCTGGTTTTGTAAAAGACATGGGAACACTCATAATGCAAAAAATAGATTTGGTACCTTTGATAATGAGTATTATTTTTCTAGCCTGCTAACTTGTTCCATGTCATATGTCTGTTGCCAAGTGATCTGCTTTGTATGGCTTGGGTATGTACACACTTATTGACTAGTATTTGATTGATTATGTGGAAAAGTTTCTGCTTTATTAACACTTATTCAACTTAGTCTGATGACTTGATGCTGCATGGCTTAGATTATTATTGTGTGGTATCGCCATTTTGCCATAATGACCAGAGACAAAACCAGACAAACCAATTAAAGCATTTTGAATTCAAAAATCAGCAACAACCGGTTGACGATTGTATGATACATGCCCCGCCTCTTTTCCCCAACAGCCAATCATTTCCTTTCCAAAAAGCCAAGTCTGGACTGAGCCAAAAGACAGTGATTTGATACTTTGTCCATGTGAAGGCTGAGGCACCACACATTTTAGTGTTGTCTTTTTTTTCTCTTCTTCTTTCCGTTTTTACTGCTGAATCTGTAAATGAAGTTTTATGAACGAGTGACCATTCACAGCCCTCTGTGGCAGGACGTGCCTAATAATATTCAACTCCTTCCTCTTGCACTGCACAGTTCTGGCTCTGTCATGTGTATTCTGTTTTTGGTGTCATTTTGGCATCTCAGTGTCTTATCTTTGTATTTCTTAGCTGTTACTTTGTTAATTTCAGTACATATCACCATATGGACGGAAATGTTGATCTATTTATTTTGTCCTGAAAAAATATGACAATATTTACCCATTCAGCTGCGACCCGTATATAAACCCCACCGTATTAAAAAGAAATGTGCACAATGGATCCAAAAGTCTGAAGTATTGATGACATTACAAGACATATTTGTAGTACTTTGTAGTCAAGTATTTAACACAATAAAGTAATATTTTATTTAAATGATTTCTGGCATCACAGCAACACTGATGAGCAATAATGACAGGCCTAATACTCTCAAAAAAATAATTAGTTCATACAGATCATAACACAGTCTCAAATGTAAGAAGAGAAATTTCTTTCTCCTGAAATGTTTGCCTTGTCGTCCTGAAATGCAGAGCAAATGTTGGATCACTATAATGAGGAACCACATTTTCCAAATACTCCCTCACTTGATTGGGTCGTTCTCTGCTTTTCTGGATGGCAAAGGCAGTAGTCGTGACGTCGAATGCATTGTGTATCATTAACCATGTATTTAGATTGATATCAGGCTCCACAAATTCTTCAAAGAGGATGCAAAGAATGGCCTTTTGGGCTGCCATAGTTGCAACACTTGCATCACACAACAGGGTGTTCAGGGCACCTCCAGTTCATTAAACGTGTTGTGAAATGTCTTGTGAATTATGAGGTAACTTCCTGTTATGCTCCTAGTTAGACTTTCTTGAACTGATGTGAGTATTTTGCACAGTAGATTTTTCCTGTTTGAGGGATGGACTTTTGGCAGTTTGATGAATTTTATCAAATGCATAAATATAAGAAAGGGCACTGTGTCCTGTGCCCTTTCTTATATTTGTACATTTGATCCCCTTTCATTCAATCTAAATCAAATTGCTAATGTATTTTTTGGGTAATTGTACATGTACTTTGAGGGCTGTGTCTGGTGTGTGTATACGCATGAACAACTATTTTTAAGATTCAGTTTGTTTTAATTTATTTATTTGGTTATTCATTCTAAATTATTTTATTCGCTTCTTCATTTAGTTTATTTTTATTTAAATTTTTATTCCATTTTGTTTTGATTTTGCACCTTCCTGTTTAGGAAATGAGTGAACCTTTATATGTATGAACACAACTGTGGCCTGTTAGGCCATTATGAAGTGTTTTAAAGCACTATGTCACTTTGTGGTTACATGTATTGAGGAAGCTCCTGCCGACCGAAACATCTGCACTTTTTTAGAAGTCAATGCCGAAGTGATGCATGAGTGTGGGAGGTGACTTTTTCTTCTGTGATTCTTTGCAGGTGTTGACTCTCTGAACCACAAACGGAGACCCAACAGTGTGCATATCATCTTCTCTCCTTAAACCACAAAACATCATTTGCACATTAAGAAACAACACAACAGGAAGAGGAGTCATCTCAAAAAGGAGTGAAATTGAAAGTAATATAGCAAGCACAGGAAGTCTTTATCACTCTTTAAAGAAAGACAAACACGGAAACGTCTTAGCCAAATAATCTGCGACAAACACTGTAAGTGCATGAATATTTTCATTGTTAAAGATCTGAATCTTGCCTTTCTTCAATGGTGTCTTTCTGATAGCCTTGCACCCACATCATGTGTATTTAAAAGTCTATTCCTTTGCAGATTTCTTCAAAGTTTTCAACCTCAACAGGACATAGAGCTGTTATTTAAAATGGCTTTTTCTGACTAAAGTTTTTTGACTGAATGTAAACGGCTAGAAACCAAAAATTATTTTTTTCTCGTTTTGGTCCAACTAAATATGTTTTCCTCAGACTTATTATTAATAACACCAAAATCCATTGTGTCAGTGTGTCTTTTCTTCTACAATGTTTTTTTCTATTATATGTTCTCAGTGTGAAGACATGGCAGCAGCCAGCAGTCTCCTCTCTAAAGATCAGTTTCTGTGCTCAGTCTGTCTGGACATGTTTCTGGATCCGGTCACTATCCCATGCGGACACAACTTCTGCAAGAAGTGCATCACAAAAAACTGGGATATGAATGTCCAGTGCAGATGTCCCATGTGCGATAAACATTTTGACAGAAGACCAGAGCTGCACGTCAACACTCTGATATCTGAGATAGCTGCTCAGCTCGGACAGTTAAGTTTAAAGGAAATCACCAGCAGCTCAGAGCAGCAACGAGCCAAACCAGTTGTTCTCTGCGACGCCTGCACTAAACCCAGACTGAAGGCCCTGAAGTTCTGCCTGGTGTGTCGGACCTCCTACTGTGAGATTCACTTGCAGCATCACCGCAAATTCCTCGGCCTGAGAAGACATCAGCTGATCGATCCTGTGGAGGACCTGGAGGACAGAAAGTCTGAGAGCACAGGAAATTTGTCAGTCGCACGTCCTTTTGTTTCTCTGAAAGATGGATGTAAAGGAAAGAGAGCCTAAATTGGAAAGGCAGTGGCTAAAATTCAGCAGATGATTCAGAAGAGAAATCTGAAGATCCGGGAGCTCAAACACTCAACTGAGCTCAGCGAGGAAGATGCAGACAGAGCTTGCAAACAGTGTGCAGGTTTTTGTTAGTGCAATGCAGTTGTTGTGTGCTGAGGAAGGCATGGATGGCAGCTCACTGCCTTGTTTGAAGAGAAACAAAAATCAACCAAAAAAACGGGCTCAATGTTTCGCCAAAGAGCTTGAAATTTATTGTAGCTCGCTGATTTTGGCTTCAGGAGACACATGTTTTTGTATTATTTACAGCTCTTATCAACATTCCTAGTCTATAGTCTGATGAATTTAGTGTGTACTACCTGCACAGCGCCGAATGGAAGACAAACCAAGTAAGCAACTTGCCGGTACTGAGCAGTTTAAACTCATTTTGGAAATGCATGGATCATGTGCCCAGTTTTATGATTCAAACAGTGTGATATTGTTGCTTTATGCTTGTTGCGTGTGTAAGGCGTCTGTTTGCTAACACAGCAGTTCCCAAACCTTTCAGCCCACAGCCCACAAGTTAATGTTTTAAGTATTGGACTTCTGTAATGAGTTACGACATCACATCTGTTACGAGTTACATGATATCACATCTGTTGAGCGACATGACTACATCTGTAATGAGTTATCCGATTTGACAGATTGTCAGGGCAATTTAATTTCTTAGACACTCCATAAAAGCCAAAGTATATTCAAGTTTTTAATTAACTTTACAAGGAAAAAAAATAAATGAATCTTTGCAGAGTCAGAGCTGTTCTTTTTGTTGTAATAATGATGTCAGATTTGGTTTGATTAGATCTATGATATATTAAATCATCCATCTTTGCTCACTACATCATACTTTTTTTTTAACCTTCTGATGTGCATAACATACTGAACTTCTTTTTTAAATGCAGAAATGTGAAATTACCGGTCATCTTATCAGTATTGGCCATGAGAAGCAGGTAGCAACATTTGTAATGACAGACATGACAACACATGAGTTTCATGAGCACATCTGTGTTTACTTGCATTACAAAAAACATCTGTTGCAGGATCACTGAAGGGTACAACAGATTCAGAGACATTTGTAAGCGCACAACATACTTTTTACAACTTTGTCAAGGTATGTCATATCATTTTCTCCATCCATGTCAGTGAAACCTACGGGGACAGACAGCGTATTTTTGCAATGACTCTTTCAGTTTGTATCCTAAGAGATGCTAAGCTTCTGGTGTTCTCCAAGTCAACAGGATGTTTCTTGCCACAAGTGAATGCTGGAATCTTTAATACAGCTTGGTAAGAAACATCTGTCCACCAAAACTAGGTCCCCTGGGAGCAAATGAGACAAAAAATTTCCTTGCTCTGTTATGAACTTATCACTTGTGTGTCCTCCCCTTCAATTGGAAATGAAACCAATGGAACCTTGTGGAAAAATGGCATCTAAATGTTTCACTGTGTGGTGTGACTTGTATGTTGAATAACATTGAGCACTGGCTAACAAACTGCTTGGTCTCTCAATAAGTATTTCAGAACAGTCAATGCAAACAGTCTTTACTGTTTCTATATGCATATGGGAAGGATTCAGGAGACTTGGCAATAGTCTACAACACATGACACTAATGGCGTGTTTGAAAAGCGCCCGCTTCTGTCCTGCACTAACCCACTGAATGCCCATATCTCACATGCAACACAGTGTTACGTATAATTTGCTTCACATTTTTTAAAAGAATCTAACGCCAGTTTAGTTTCTTTCAACTTCTCCTCTATTTTCACCTCAGACCATATTAACACATGTGAATCAGCCAACAGGTTAGAGGAGAGCACACCGAGGACACCTGGTGGACACATATGGAATTACTGATGGAAAACACAAACACACCAAGGATTGTCAGTCACGCCTACATCTGTCATTTCTTCTTAGTCTTTCCAAATACCCTGTTTTATTCTGCATATGCAAATTTTATAAATTCTTATTTTTTTAATTATCAGCAAACACAAACATATCCTTGGACATGTCCCAAAATATCTCTGAGAACATTTTCACAATAATCCACTGCAGCATTTTTAAAGCACCTTTAAATAAAGTCATAGGACAAAGTCTGTGCAGTTTGGCTGGTAATATATGTTCTGGGCTGATGGATTTTATTTATTTATTTTTACCAGTTCCTCTTTTTTTAGTGAGTCAAATATTTCAAACACTAACATAAATTCTATATAACCAAGTCATTTGTGAAGTCAAGCAGTTTGACCTTAAATGATTTACTCAACACTGTGGTGCCTTGTATAAAAGTTGGTGATATTCCCTCAGTTAAAACAGCTTTTGAATAAAGTGACAATAAAGTGACTGTGTGTTACAGAGGAATATATTCAAAGGCAACACACATCATTGAATGGAGCATCCCTGAAAAAAAAACAAAACTGTTACAAACCCATGTTAAATGCAAATTTGATTGATTGTAAGACTCAGATTTAAAGAATAACAATTCTCTGTAAAATTTAAAATTGTAACAAAAACATAAAAAGACCAATTAACTATTTAACCATTTAGAGGCACTTTGTCACATTTTAAGAATGCTACAGTAACCTTTTTAATTGGAAAACATGAAACAAGTTTAACTATTGGTAATGTATTAACAGTGATAGCTTCATAAAAGAGGGAGAAATATAATATATTGATCTATACTGCAGCAATTTTTATATAAATATGTAATGAGTATTATATGGAACACTAACTGCACATTTACCAAATGTTTCAAAATCCCACAGTTCAAAGTCAAACTTGTAACATTGATGTTTTTCACTTAAAGGAACCTCAAAACAGTAAATCATAAATTACAATATTTTTATTCATGATTTTAAATACGGTTAAATTTCTGAATGACACATGAGACAAAATTATAGACTTGTTTTAAAATTTGTTCCAGAATTCTCCGTCTCTTTCTTGAATGTCTTGATTTCTCAGCGGAGATGCAACAGGTAATGAAACCTCCAGGAGTGTGCGTGTGAGGAGTGTCTCAAATCCACCAAAAAAGAAGAAGCACATGATAACAGGGTTATCCTCCAACCGGGGTGCTCCTCATCGTCGTGGCAGTAGTGTCGGGGTTACAGGGTCCTCAGGAAGTTCATGGTGCCTGGAAGCAAAGAAGCTGCTGAGAGTGGGTCAGTAGTCTGTTGCCTCCTCTGGATAATTGGTTGGTTGATGCCCACTCTCTGCTGCTCCAGGAACACCAAAATCACAGTCAGCTACCCTGTGACACACAAAAACAGCTCATGAGTCTTTTTGAACACAACTCCACAATCTTTGCATTTTTGGTAGCGACTTTTTTGAATTTTTATGAATATTTAACATAATAAAAATTCCAGAGGGTTCCTATGATATACACAGTATAATGCACCTATGTAAAGTTAGCTTTAGACTGTCAAACGTGTCACCACTGCTTCTTTTAGAGTCTCAGTGAGGGGACTACTTACTGAGCCCACTGACAGAAAGGCGAGCACCCCTCTCCTGCTGGCTCTGTCGTCATTCATCCTTCTGGTCTGGTCCTTCTGGTTTGGTCCTCCTTCTGGTCTGGTCTGGTCCTCCTTCTGGTCTGGTCCTTCTCGTCTGGTCCTCCTTCTGGTCTGGTCTGGTCCTTCTGGTCTGGTCCTCCTTCTCGTCTGGTCCTCCCTCTCGTGGTCATCATGTCGTCACCGAAATCCTGGAGTCTTCCACATCATCATCTGTCACTGGGAGGTTGATGAAGGGTACAGAAACACAACATGAGTGACAAAGTCACTTAAGTAAGCAAATATTTCAAATGAATGAGATTAAAGATCTATGAAGGCTGTTCATTTTGTCAACTTACCTTTGTCACCTACACAGTCTCACAGAGGAAGGTTAATTATCTGTAAAGTACTAAAATAAATTAAATGGTAAATGGACTTCACTTATAAAGCATTTCTCTAGTCTTTGGACGAGCTAAACAACTTTACAACACAGGTCAGCATTTACCCATTCACACACATTCAGTCAATGCATATGCCAGATCATTATCATTTTTGCATTAGCGAGGCCTACGTAAAGTAGCAGTCACAGAAGACACCGCCCGCTGTCGGTGTGTGTCAGCCGTGTAACTCAGAAGAAGAGAGCTGAGCGGAAATCCGGCTGGCACAGTCGATGCTCACCATGGACTGCAGCATTCACGTTACCCTTTCACAGTGAAGGCAAAATGAATGTTGATAGTGGTTAATGTTTTGATTATCTGCATTTGAACAGATGGGATTGTGCAAAAGCACAGCAAATTTCAGCACAAGAAGGAACTTTTTGAGCAGGAGGGCAGAAAAGCATTACAAAATCTGCCGGTAAAATCAATAAGTCATGCTCTCAAACTGAAAGACAGCGCTCTTGAATAAAGACAGAATAATGACTCCGTAAGACTGAATCTTGCCCTGTCAGTGCAGACAATGAAAATCCTGCATAGGACTATGCAGTCAAGAAATGACCCACAAACAGTAGTGGAAGTCAAAGTTGCTCACAATGGACAACCATAAGCAAGCGAGCAGTGTGTGTGCTTGTGTTTGGAGAAGAAGTGACACAGTGCGGGTTGAAGCACCAAGTGAATGTTGTTCATTTAGGAGTGATTTCTCCGATTACAGCGAACAAGGCTGTGAGTTCTAGTCTGAGTCCGTGTCGCTGTCGCTGTCATCAGACCAGCTTTGAAATGCAAAGGGACCCACCCAGAAACTTCTGCCAGGGGAGTACCAAAGGCCAACCGAGGTTGAAGGAGCAGAGTCCAAGTAGTTCTCCTCAAGGGAGGTGGGTCCAAGAATGGACTCGACTGAAGTCGAAGAAACCGACTCTTCGGAAACACCCTCAGAAACATGGGGGTCTTCCTCAGAGGACTCCACAAAAGAAACACCCTCTTCTGGGTTACGAGGGTCATGCCCATAAAGGCACTCTTCGAGAGGGCAACATCCATATAGTGTAAAGTAACCACAGCTTTTCTTACTTATTTTTTCTTTGAATTTAGCAATGATGTTATCCTTTGCTTGTCCTTCAACCCAGTATTTGCTTGGCACACAAAAGCCACTCCTCACTCTGCACTGTGGGCAGCTCTTCACAACCTCCTTGTCAAAACCCTTTGTTTCACGCCAGGTTCTGATGCATTCTAAACAGAAGGAGTGATTGCAGTTGGGCAAGATTCCAAAAACACGTTCGTCTAGATCTGTCTTTTCGTACACCTTGTTCATGCAGATTCCACATATCACATTTTCACTCTGGCGAATGGCCTCCATTTCCTCTGCTTCCCCCTGTGGAATAGGGGCAGCAGCAGCGGCAGCCTGCAGAAGAGCAGGATCTACTCCAAAGGATGCCAGGCCTGAAGTCCAAGGAATCCACTCTTCTGGGGGTTCTTCAAAGAATCCCAGGTCTGAAGACCAAGGAACCCACTCTTCTGGGGATTCTTCAAAGAATCCCAGGCCTGAGGTCGAAGAAACCCACTCTTCTGGGGGTTCTTCAAAGGATCCCAGGCCTGAAGCTGAAGGAACCCACTCTTCTGGGGGTTCTTCAAAGGATCCCAGGCCTGAGGTAGAAGAAACCCACTCTTCTGGGGGTTCTTCAAAGGATCCCAGGCCTGAAGTCGAAGGAACCCACTCTCCTGGGGGTTCTTCAAAGGATCCCAGGCCTGAAGTCGAAGGAACCCACTCTCCTGGGGGTTCCTCACAGTTCCACCGCTGTCTCTTAGAACTTACCCGCTCTGGCTCACCGTCTTCCCTCCTCCTTTTTGCGGAGGTGCTGAGGCCTGAGGTCGAGGGGGCACAGTCATCCCACCTCTGGAACACTGCGGGTTGTGCATGTGGTTCCACCTGCAGCCCAGGAAGCTCAAGTGAGACCCTGACAGTCGGCTGCTGAGGAGCAGCAGTGTCAGTGTCAGTGCTAGTAAGATTACTAGCGAAAGAAGGAAGTGTTGGTCCAAATCCCTGCCAAAAACCGTCTGGAGGGAATGGCCTGACAAGACCGGAGGCAGGTCTGCTGCCATCACCATCACTGTCACTGTCATAATCAGTCGAGAAGTTGTACCGAGAATCATCCCCCTCCTCATCAAAGAGGACAGGGGAAATTCTCTGGCCGTCACGTACCATACTTACCTCATACTCACCTTCCATTTCCTCACCAGAGGAAATGTTGACTCGGAGGTCCTCCTCCTCGTCGTTGATGATCCTGACGACTGCAGGGAAGCCGTCGCCTGCAGGACGTTCATGGACGTTGGTCACACCACCTGAAAGAAAAAAAAGTTTATAGAAATGTCAATTTCATTCACAGCAAATTTGGCGGATTAAATACGCAACAATCCAAAAAAAACAAAAAACAAAACCAAAAAACAAGAGAAAATACAATCTACCATTTACTAACTCCCACTGTAATGCACATGCCTCTAAGCATCCAACAAACAAGAGGCTCTTCTAATTAACATATTAAATAATGTGCAGTTCTGCTTCTGTTGTTCTAAACTGAATGACAATATTTTTTCTGATGCATTCATGGGACACTCACTGATAACAATTTTTTACTGTAGTTAATCACTTGGAAAAACTTGGAAATGTTTATTAACCCTTTTTACCACGACAGAAATTTGGACAGTGAAATTACAAGTGAGTATATTTACATCGATGACAAAAGAACTTGATAAAAAATTTAAAATCCACAATGTTGTGTTTGGAAAATAAATATGATTACATAACCCTGTTTCACTCAAGTATTTACACACATTACTGATAGACACAAACTTCTTACAGCATTATGACAAACATTACATGAATGTATAAAAGAAATACAAAACAGTTGAACTGTGTCAAATACCTTAGAATTTGAGCATTTCTGATTTTTTTTTTTAAATCACCAACATGAGTACATACTACTACTACTCATAATAATAATAATAATAATAATAATAATAATAATAATAATAAGTGTGGGGCTTTGTAACTTGACAAGAAGAGGGTGACCTTGATCACGCGCCTCAGCTGGGAAAAAATAAATAAACGTCCTACAACTGCCGGACATTTACTGATTTTAACGTCACATACGTCATTGCGCACAGTGAACCATGGGGTACAGTGTTTAAATCATGCCTAACATCCATGGCAACAACTGGGCCACTACAAATACACCACAGCAGCACGAGTTCAAGTTATAAAGGTATCCCCATGTCAAGTGTCTGTGTGACGAACACAACAGTTCACACTAAACGGGTCAAAAACAGTCAAACATCTTTCAGCTTCATTGCTCATGATCGAAACAGTTAAAGGCCTTAATCTGCTGCTATAAAAGGCATCTGTACTTTCCGACGTCCTGACGTTTGGAGCAAATAGTTTAAGGTTCCATCGTCTCCATGGAGCTCAAGAAAAACATATTTCTAGCATTTTATCAAAGTCGCCATCTTGTTTTGATCATTTCCATGCTCATTTTTAACAATTTGCCGCCTTATAACTAAAATAAAGTGTTTTCAAACAATTACACAGACTGTAACACAATTTTCCCGGAATATTTAAGATTTTGCCCATCACTTAGCCCAACGTTAATTGTTTTACACCGACAAATATGCAACGTTAACGTTAGCCTTAAAGTCCGTACTAGCATGTTGAATCTTTTTCCAACAGGCCTACTGACATGAAGTGAACCGTGAATTCATTAACACTCATTTCTCTACTGTTACAGCTTTTAGAATAGATCAATAAATCATACAAAAGGAACATTTATGGCCTATAATAAATGAAAAAGTTGTCTTACTAGCATGGTCACGGTCCATCTGAGGGGCGTCTCCCGGCAGCAATCCACAGCGGGCCATTGCGAAGCTCCTCGGGTTTCCACAGAAATCAGTAGATGTAGAAGATTTGTTTTCCAAAAAGTTTTTCCAAAAAGTCGCTTTGTGTCTCCAAGATAAATGTTCTTTCACAGTTTGGTTTGAAGCAGGTCAACAGGTCAACTCATGCCAAAATCCAAGCGAGAAGAGGGAGATCAGAAGGCTGCGGGCCGTATTTATACCCTAGCTCGTTCCATTCTCTGTTTCCATGGCATTTAATAACGATCGTGCGCGTGAGGGAGCGAGAGCCCGGGAGGCGACAAGGATGTTTGGTTTTTTTGTTTTGTTTTTTGTTGTTTTTTAAAATTTTGTTGTTATCGCACGCGCGTTTAAATAAAACGAGCAGGTGACATATGAATAAAAGGCGCATACAATTAATGAAACGCGCGTGGAGGTTTTAAACGCGCGCGAAATAGATAATGCGCATGCGCATTACAAACCATCGAATGAGAGGGTTTGTGCAGAGTTTTGACTGGTACCAGGCCCGGAGTGGCTAGTCAGGAGAACCGGGAGAACTCCCGGTGAGCCGGCCTGCTTGGTTTAGGGCCGCGAGGGCCGGTTTACGGTGACAAATAGATCATACATGTATTGGCTATGGATTCCCTCTCTGTCTCTCTCTCTCTCTCTCTCTCTCTCTCTCTCTGGTCTGGCTGTGACTTGATAATTTTTTTTTAATGGTTGCGTTATTGTAGGAGGGGCTTCTGGGTAATATAGTTTAACTTCATTTAAAGTGCCTACCGTTATTAGGGGTTATATCAATTGTTAATTTCAAGTTCACATCATTCCATCTTACAAATACGATAAAGTTCTCTTATTCTTCTGTTTAACAATAATATTCAAACTTTTCAGCATCATTCCACACAAAAATAGGCCATTTCTAGATCCAGTAAATATCTTGACATCATTGGTGACAAAAAACTTCATATCTATCTATCTATCAAATCGGTACCAGCTAGAAGAAATTTCTTTTTCAGTGAATTCATTTATGATGTTGTGGGACAACATTTACAAACCTTCCTGTGCAAGTACAGCTGTTACCGAGTTTTGACAACAGCATGCCCTGAAAACATGGCAAAACATTATTATTATTAAGACAACGAAATGCATCTTCCTCCTCTCGGCCTGCAGTTGGAGGCTTACAATTGCATTTTTCAAAGATTTCAGTGATGACGCTGAAGCTTGCAAAAGTCGAAAACCTGCAGTTCATCTTGGTAAAAATGCAAGCTGAAAAAATACTTGATGACCAAAACGTATGAAATCAGGTAAATCCATTCATGTCATTTCTCCTGAGAGAATATTATCATTTTTTAATATAGTATTTGTTGATTAAGCCAATGATTATGGCTGTCTGTGAGGGGCAAAATTATCATATTTACAAATATAACATAAGAGATTCAAAGGACATTTGCCATAAAATATTCAGTTACTACACAAACTGATTCTCAGTCGCGGCATTCTAACAGGAGTTGAACAAAAGCACTTGTGGCATCATAAATTAACAATCATCAGTTTCCAACTACATATCAGCTGATCTCAATGCTTAATTTGTTCTAATATGTTTCATCCAGGCTATTTACACTCATGTTTGCTACGCCATACCTGGCTGTGGTTTTATTGCTGTATCTTGTAATATATTTTCAAAAAAACGAACACTAAAATAGTCTCCCATCATTTGACATTTAACAAGAGGTGAGAGAGTTAAAACATAGAGATTCAAGTGAGATAAACTTGTGTGAAAAACTTTCAGTGTTGCATGTGGCATTACAATCAACAGTAAGCAGAAGAATCTGTGTAAAAGCCTAAGAACAGTCGCTCGGGGGGTTACTGGGTCCAGTTGCAAAAACCTAACATCAGCAAAAGTGAACAATCAATAAGTGAGAAAATACAATCAGTGAATATACATATAATTGCAGTGACAAGAGGAATTTACCCACTGTGACCTATATGAGGACTATGTTTTATCAGCGGCTCTACTGATCTTTATCATTCCTTAAAAATAACCAGAACATTTAAAGAACTGAATGAAAAAACAAAACCCTGAATAGGAACGACAAAACAATGTAAGCACTAGTTTAAAATCAGGTTAAATCTGATGCAATAATCTCAAAAAAGGTCCTACTCAGTGAAAAAAACCAAACAAGTAACATTTATGGACTGGATTCTAAAGGGCAGAAATGGTTTTAAACCCATAACAGCTTATATGGTTATAAAGAGGGCATCTCCCTTGATAAATCCACAGTGGCCAACATATTCAGGTCGCATGTAACATTGCAAGACAGTGTGTCAAACTGTCATCCCAGTGTTTCATTTAAACAAAATAAAATTCACACATAAATTTCATTTTCTACCGTAATATATAACTGTAAGGCTATTATTTGTGTAACAGCATAAATGGGATTCTAAGCAACATAACATATCTTACACTGACAGTAATTTTTTCGGTGTGATCTTCCTCCTGTGGAATCATGTGGAAACGTGGTTAATTTCCACTTCTGCACTTTGTTTCTATGAGGGTCAATCTGTGACAAGCAACAATATCTCAAGAGGTCCTTTTATGATCCGCGACTTCTTTTCTCTGTCCTCCTCCCACAACAGTACGGTCCTCACAAACAGAGAGGAAAGGTTTGAAAATAAGGCGGAATCTTCGAGTTTCCAGTCACACTGGCATTTTGCAACAAACTTTTTCTTCTTTCTTCACATTTGCTCATTTGCGATGATTCATTACTGGATGTCTTCCACATAGTTAGCAGGATAGAGACCTGTTTGTCCATCCTTGAGCCGGCCTTTGCACCAACCCTGATCATCTTCCTCGCCAATTTTGGTGAACTCATCCCCTGGAGAAAGGAGGAGGAAGGGATTAACATTTGTGTTCTGGAAACCCACGTGGATCTGACAAAATTTTAAAATCTCTTGCTGTTTTTGTTTCTTTTACCCCACTATTGCATGTACCTGCTTTGAAGCTCAGCTCATCCTGTTCCTGTCCCTCATAGTCATAGAGGGCTCTGACGGCCACAGATACGACCGGAGAGGTCGGCTCATCTTCAAATGGATTCCCATCACCGTTGGCAGAGAAAGGGTTACCACTTGTGTCTTCATCTGACCAGTCTGGAGTCTTCTCCACACTGCCCACACTGGATGGACAGACAAAAGATTGACTTAGAAAATATCATTTTATCTTTTATCTTCGGGCCTTACTGCATCAACGGGGCAAAGCAGGGACAAGAGATCAAAGTTAGAAGAGTGAAAAAAATAAAAACTATAACATTGAGTGACATAAACTGAAAACACTAAAAAAAAAACATCTAAATACCAGAACACAGCTTTGTGATTCATTCTGAAAACATCCTCCTAGCAGTTCTTAATAAGTAGAAAACATGCCAACTCATGACATCAGTGCTACAAAGCAAGCATTCAGTTCAGGCAGCATGACAAGTGATTTAAAAACTTTTCATGACACTTTCAGATCAAGTGGGAGTGTGCACAATGCTGAGGCGAGGCAATGCAACAAAACAAAATGACCGCTTATCAAAAGGCACATGACAAAATACAGCAACATGAGACCAAGCAAGACAAATCATCGTCGTGAATGCATGATTGGATTTTGACCTAAACGGCCAGAAGAGGGAGCCACCTAAACACCAAACTTGACTGACAGAGTTAGAAGATAAAACACAGTAAACTAACAACAGCACATACATGTAAAGTTTACAGTCAGATCTATGACGTGTTTTTTAATTAAAAATCTTCTGCAGAAAACTGCATTTTCTTCTGCAATCTAAGTGATTGTTTAGCCAAAGGCTGAGTTCACATATTTGTATTCTTGTATTGTTTTTTGTGCTTTTCATTCTCTATTTTTGATGCTATACCGCTTGTTTACTGTCAGGCAGTTGATATAAACAACCATACTATGTCCACGTTCAGATCTGACTGTAAGACAGAAACATATCAGCTTTCCCACAGCAGAAACATGCGCCTTCATGCGCATGACATGTAATGTTCTGCAAGATGCGGCACTGTTAGAGCGCAGGACAGACACACACTGGCTTTGTGTGCGATGCCATTTCACTGACCATGCAGAGCAAAACAACAACCTGCCACCTGAGGAAGGAGACAAGGTTACAAGGAAGGAGGGCGCAAAGAAAGATTAAGAAACGGCTCGAACAGCGATCCATGAAACAAAGATGGAAACAGAAAAGGCAGGGAGGTTGTGGATGGGTGGAGTGTTTTCTCCTGTTCACCAACGTTTTTATTTCCTCTTTTTTCACACTGTTGTGGTTGACTCTGGTCTGCTCCACGGCCACCTCCTCCTCATCCTCCTCCTCATCTTCGTCATCCTCAAATGGGTTCGAGCCCACTGGCGCTGTTTTATTGGGCACAGTCAGGCTGACAACATGGGACACAGCGAGAGATGGGTTGTTGTCATGCACACACACATATAATAAAGACACACCTGTGACATTCATGACCTGGGGACAAATACAAAGAATAACAGAGCGAGCCAAAGGTGATGTTAACAATAACCTTCAGTTTTTAACTGCAAGTGCCTTTTCTTATTGTGGACCTAATATGACTGAGACATACTGTAATGCAGCGTATGAACACTGTGACCATGG
>JAQFJB010000015.1:14111450-14122317 GCA_029874875.1 Naso minor
GAAACCCCAGGCAGCGACAGCAGCACCTGTGGCCAAAAGGATGAGCGGGGCGTTGGGGTAGTGATTGGCAGACAACAGCATATAGTCTGCCAGAGAAATCTGCGCCCACACACCCAGGGTGAAGATGGCCAAGCCGGCTGCCCAGAAGAGACAACTGAAGGCCAAGAGACCCAGGCGCAGGAGATGCATGACTCCCACTGGGCGACAGCAGGGCGGGGCAATGCCCACAGGTGGAGCTGCAGGGGGCGCCAGGGAGGCCTCTGAGCACACGGACAAGGAGAGTCGCTGCTGCTGCTGCTGGAGCTGCTCCTCCTGCTCTTGGTAGGGCGGCAGCAGGTAGCCAGGGATTGTTGAGGGTCGACGAGGAGGAGGTGGTGGAGTGAGCAGGTTGAGACCCCGTGGAGAAGAGAGTCGTCGCACAGCCAGCTGCTCGTGCTCCCAGTCCAAAGCTCGTCTGCTGGGACTCGGTCGAGCTGAAAGCGACCCGTAGGGCAGTGCAAAGCTCATGGTCCTGCCTCCGGCTTTATCTACTCCCCTCTCTCTCTTTCACACACTCCTCCTCTCTCTTCTTTCCTCTATCAGCTCCTTCACCCTCGTCCTCCTGCAACACACAACCCCCCACTTCTTTATGACTGGTTATTAATCCGCCACCAACACCACCAACGCCAACTGGACAGTAAATCACACTGATGGGTGTCTTGTCGTGCCGTTATCTGCATCCGCAGCCTCCTTGTGTCTTCCCTATTTATTTGTTTATTTTGGGCGTTCTTTCCACCTGCATGGTCACCAGCTCTTTAAAGTCCTCCGCTGATGGTCAAATCCCCACATCTGCTCGCTCTCTGCTGCCCCTCACTCTGGCCAAGACAAGAGGTGTCTGCAGGCGAAAGACCTTAAATCCACACATGCACACCCTCTCTCGGTGTGGAGGAGACATCCCTTTGAGTTTTACTACAGTCCATTTGTGGAACAGAGGAACTGGAGAAAAAGTCACCGACTGTTTATGAAGTGCGTGTGATGTCTTTTTAAATCTACAAACCGTCCCCATTTTAAACATTGATATTTCCTTTGTGTATAGCGTGGAGTTTGGGCAGATTTCTAGATTTTTAATCACTGGATATTAAAGTCCCTATGGGGAACTTTTAAGGGGTTATAAGGTAGTCTAAATTTAACACGATGCCTCACATTTTACAGTTTTTTTTCTCTATTTAAAATAAATTCAAAAACACATTCAAGGTTTAAAATAGAAAACCAATTTCAAAGCACTGAAAAGCCTCCCTTTGGACGGCACTGTAATGACACTTTGTCGGTCCCCTGTTTATTGTTGAAGCCACTTTTATCCTGGTGATTCCTGCTCAGCATCTGTTTCCCTCTCATCAACCCTCCACCCGGTCTGAGCTAATTAAAGCCTCTCAGTTAATTAAACACAATCAAATGGCTCTTTTTATTAGACAAGTAAAATAGTGACATGAGGACAGAGGAGAATACCAGGTGGTTTGGCAGTTGGGAGGTGGTGTTTATACCACTGCTTTAGATGCCTAAATTAACTTGGTTTTGATTTCTAATCTCTTAGCTATGCAAAAAAGACTGTAGCATCTTTTTCCTGTGTTTGAACAACACAACACGGGTCTGTAGAGGAAATGAGGTTATGTTTATGGTGTTTATAATTAATCATCGCTCAATAAACATCACCTCATCAAGTTTTATGTGCGCTCTAGACAGAAATGAAGGAAATACATCACCTGACATGCAGGATGAGATTTCAAAGGCACATCTATTAAGAGCTCCTTGAAACACATTCATGAGGAGAATGTGTGGGGGAAACCACTCCTCCATTTTTGTGGCTGCAGAATTGCCCATTTGACACAGATGGTAAAAGCAACGCAGGGAACACCTTTAAGTAGTTTTTCAAAGCTTTTCTGGATTGTGATCCTTGGAACATCTCTGTGAAACTCCCCTGTAACGGGTCGCATTTACCTTCAGTATGTGCTGTGAACAGTTTGACCAAATAATTGGTTATTAGGCCTACTTTTTACACACTAGTAATTTTCCCTTCTTACACTTGTATTTGAAAACTTTCAACAGGCCTGAAATGCCTGAAAACAAGACTGAGCCTGTATGTTGTAGGTTACATAATGATGCTTTGAGGTAAATGCTAATGTTAGCATGCTAACATGCTGATGTTAAGCATGTACAATGGTTTAGCATGTTAACATGCTAACTTTTCTTGCTGCTAACCATCAAATACAAAGTACAGCTTAAATTGATGGGAATTCCATCAAGTTCTGCTGGTATTTTGACATTAAATAAATCTTGGACAAGTTAAAAGATTTTACTTGATGATGGTGCTCGAGGAAAAGTGAGAGAAAAACCTGTTATTCAATAATAATCCCTGGGGGGCATGGACTGCGGTCGCAAAGTTCAGAGCGATCAACCCACTACCTGTTAGGACATTTAACTTAAACCAACAATGTCGACCTCATGGCAGCTGTGGTGGAAAAAAGCAAAGAGTGAATGATAATAATACGTTTTTTTCTTTGATCTGTATGCTTAATTATCCAGTGACCCCCTGTGGTTTGAACTTGGGACCCCTTAGTGGGTTGCGATGACCTCAGGCAGGCGAACATTACCCACAATCCAACACTGCCAAAATGATTGTCTCAGCAAAAATTGGAAATTATACACTTCACAGAGGTATTGAGGTAGCATTTATTGCACGGTATCAGATTATATTTCACAGATTTCAGCTTTATGTACAACCCATTGAATGTGTGCCCTACCACCAGTGGCCTGTCTAGTGTAACTACTGACTTTATTGCTGTTTGCTAAACAATATCCACATCTTGATATCACAGTCATTAAATCTGAAATCTTAAGGACTATTTAGAGTTGTCAGCAGAATGCCCCAGTATATCTTGGGTTTCAATTTTTTTAAATTTTTTTTTTAAACTTTCCCCTTTCTTAAAAATGTCCATTTTACTTCTCATGTTAGGTATTCTTCCTATTTTCTTTTCAATATTCTCTGCACACCACTGATGCACAGTATTACTGTATGGAGAAAGAAACAGGCAGAACATGGACTGAAAATGTGTTTAATGAGATATCCTGTTTGCTTGTGATCTCAAACTATTCTGGATGTTTGGAACATAATTGTCCTTTGTGCAAGAATAAAACAATGATACATCGCAGCGATTTTTGTGTAACAATATAAAAAACCTTTTCTTTTTTTAACCCCCCCCCCCCATTTACTCACAGGCTGAACCCTTGATAGTAAAACCAGTATAAAAGACACATGTAGCTGCGGACACACATTTCTAACATATATTCTCATCTAATCAGAACTCAATCAATTTCATAAAGCTAAACATCTGACCTCAAGCATTCTGAAACTATTTACATTCTTTTTCACAATCTCACTAATTTAACCGCTGAGGCTGTCTCTATGATTCATTTAATCATTTGATTCTTTAAGCTTTACACATTCCACATTCTCTCCTGCTTCTCCCTCTTTCCTGTGTGCCTCCATGTGTTTCTTCAGCTTGGCTTTGGATGTGAACGTCTTCGCGCACTTCTCACAGAACGGCCTCAGTGGCTTCAGTCCTGAATGGCTGCGCTTGTGTCGCGCCAGTTCGGACGAGCTCTTGAACTTGAGCTCGCAGATGTTGCAAGTATACGGCCTCTCCCCCGTGTGAACACGCTCATGCAGCTGAGCCTCACTGAGGGTGAGGAACGACTTCTCGCAGTGTCCACATGGGAACGGCCTCTCTCCCGTGTGAATGAGATTGTGTCGAGTCAGCGCATACGGTTTGGTAAAGCCCTTCCCACAGTAGGTGCAGGGGTATGGGCGAGCACCGGTGTGGGAGACAATATGTTCCTGCTGTGTTTTCTTGCTCTTGAAGCGTTTGTCACACTGAGGGCAGGAGTAGGGCCTGTCGTCCACATGTGACCTGTGATGTTTTAAAAGCTCTCCCTGTGACAAAAAGCTCTTCCCGCACTGAGAGCAGAGGAAAGGTTTCTCCCCGGTGTGCATCCTCTCATGCCTGGCAAGGACAGACACCAGAGTAAACTTCTTGGGGCAGTGGGAACACTGGAAAGGCCGCTCGCCTGTGTGAACACGGAGGTGTTTGATGAGCATGAAGTGGAGCGAGAAGCGTTTACTGCACTGGTCACACTGGAAAGGCCTCTCCCCTGTGTGGGTGGATAGATGCCTCTTGACATCAGATCTCCGTGTAAACGTCTTCTCACATTGTGGACATTTAAACTGACGCTTCATTTGATGCAGATGTCGGTGCTGGGAGCGTGCGAGCAGGGAGTCGAAGCCATCCCCACACTGTTGGCAGATATAGCGCTTGGTGCTTATGTGAGCCTTCTTGTGGTTGATCAGCTCAGAGGAAGTGGGGAAGCTCTGGCTGCAGATGGAGCAGATCTGAGGAAGCTGGCTCTCCTGCAAGTGACAGTTCTTATGGTGGACAGTCAGAGCACGGAGGTTGGCGAAGGAGCTCCCACACAGCTGGCAGGAGAAAGAAATGGCCACGCCGTGATGTTTGCTCTCATGTTTGGACAGATCCCAAGAGTGCTGGAAGGTGCGGTCACACTGCGAACAATGAAAAGGTCTCTCTCCAGTGTGAGTGAGCTGATGTCTCCTGACGTCTGACGTCCGGGTGAACTTCTTTCCGCACGTCTCACAAGTGAGGGCCTGCTGTCTGCTTTTGGGCTGAGGCACATCACCTTTGCTTTGATCGTCAGGCTGGTCTGCTTTGCTCTGCTGTGCGTTTCCTTTGGGAAAAAGCTGAATAGATGTAAAAATTTCATCTGTGCTGGTGGGAGTCGGTGTAAAGTTGGCCCTAGAGAGAGTCCTGTTGTCTTCAGTGCGAACACTCTGCATGTGGAAGTGAGGAGGGGCGTTTTCATCCGAGTGATGGAAAGGACACCTTGAGCAGGTGAAGATGATTGATGTCATCTCATCCGAATCACCTACAAACAGAAAAAGACAAAGCTGTGAGTAAATATGTTAATTTAGTCAAAAAAGTTTAATATGTTTCTCTCCCACATGTTAGAATATCACCTTTGTCGATTCCTCTGATGGCTATAACACAGGGGGCAACTGAGCCATCCATCCTGCTCCTGGTGAAATAAATGCATTTGGTAAAAATTTACATGAAGAAAACTCATTATTTTTAAATAACTGTGTTTGGGTAAATGGTATGTAAAATGTTCCAGTAACTTATCTCTGTAACATATCTAAAGAAGTCTTAATAGAAAGCAATAGGTTCCTATTAATATAACTTCTAAACAAACTGTTTGACATGCTGGAGCCAGCAGTCAGTTAGCTTAGCACAAAGACTGAAAACAGGGGGAAACAGTTAGCCTGGTTCTGCACAAAGGTAACAAAATCAGCTTACCAGCAACTCTAATGGGCACAAATCGACATTTAATTACTCTAATTTTTTATGTTTTGTTTATTCAAAAGGTGCAAAAGAACCAAAAACAAACTTAGCTGGTGAACTGGGTATTGGCTGGGAGATTTTTAAATTCTGGCTCAGCTATTTCCCTGTTTCCAGTCTTTGGCTGAATTCAAACCTCCATCCCCTAGACTTGCTGACTGAGCCCTCGTAGACTACAGTTGTACGCACATAACGTATTCACCGTCATCACCTCAAGTCTGTGAGACCGGATGACTGCAAAGCTTCATAAGCCCCTGAACAGACAGGACTTTGCCTGTGTCACTCGCTGCAGTGGAAACGCTCAAAGAAACTACAGGCACGTGCATAGTGATCGCTGCAGCACTTGCTCTTACGGTTTTAGCAAATATTTTTACATATTTCTTTATCATGATGTGGTTAAATATTATTTCTGGAATACATATTTCAATTATTTTGCAATTCTTCATCAGTTATTTTTGTTTTGTTTTTCCGTATTGCAATGAATTGTTAAGTAATTTTGCAAGTGAAGTCTGCAACCAAGGCAGACTCTCTGGAAGTTTGCAGAAAGTCCGCTCGAGAACCCTTGTGGACCGGATGAATTGTGGATTTGGACAGATATCAGTACTTGCAGACTTCGCGGGAACATGCCTGCAAAGTCTGTCAGTCTGCAAGAGCAGTTAAGTCCAGATGTTTGGATTCAGCCTTTGTGTAAAGCTAAGCTAATAGGATGCTAGCTGTAGCATAACATTCAGCATACAGATGTGATAATAGTATAGATATTCCTGTCTGACTTTCAGCTTCAAAGTAATTAAGTGTTTCTCAATAACTTATTAAAGAAATCTTTCGACGGAAAAACTGACACATCTTGTAACCGCAAAAAGTGCAACTGAAACTGAACTGGAATAAACTGACACCATCTCAAAAGAGGAAACATTTAAATTATTACAGTCAAAGTGATTTTTGTACGTTTTTGGTTCTTCATTGATTTCACTGGATGACCTCATGGTTTTACACGTCTCCCGCCAACTATGTGGGGTCTTCATTTGTAGACGAGTGGATCGTCGCACATTCGCTGAACAGGGAGAATGTTGTGTTTCAGAGACTGGATCTTCACCAGAGACATCTGCCATGTCATCATGGACAGAAAGGAGTTCATGGTCATCTGTCGGGTCTACACAAAAGTTCGAATTATTCTCTTTGTCTGCGGGCAGGAAATCCTCCTGCACCTCTTCAACAGTGTTTTCCAAGTTCTCTTCAGCTTCAACTTTCAGTTGGTCACTGGTTTTATGTCCCTCATGTATTTTTCCTTCATCTGGTGCATTTTCTGACCCAAGCTAATCAATTAGGCATAAATCATTATTCTTTCCTGTCAGTACATCTTGACTGAGGGTCTCCTTCCTCAGTGCAAAGGTTTTTGTCAGGGTCTCCAGAGCTTTAGCAACATCAACAGTTTCACTCTTTTCTTCTGTCATCAGGCTGGTAGCCTCCTTATGACCCAAATTATCGACACTAACAGCCACTATTTCTTCTTTATAGAAATCACTTTGATCTTGCACTTCAACTGACTCCATTATTTCTTCGTGTACTTGAGACGCTTCAACTTCAGTATAGACGGCCACGACTCTGTACTGGTCATTTCCAACAAAAGCAACAGGGTTTGGAACATTAGCATAGTTGTGGATTGATTCCAGTCCAACAGACACGTTTCTCGTCTGCGAGGGAGGAATGGATAAAGCAGACATGATGCAACTGCCAATGGTGGACGGTGGGCCAGCTGTGAGAAAAGACAAGAGGTCACTGGTTAAACAAAAATACTTTTAAGGTACTTTTACCCAGTCTGAATGACATAACAAAGAGAAAACAGTAAATCTTTACATTTAAAGGTAGAGTCAGTAACATATCCCTTTAAAAAACAAAAAATAGACTTATACAAAAGTAATCCTGCTCAATCATCGATTATGGGCCCCTGTGTGTCTGCAGAGCCTCGCCCTCTGCCTGTATTTTGATGTTTTGGTTTACTTGGGACGTTTCTGGGAGGGGAGTGGGTGCATTTCCCCCGGCAAATGACAGCACACAGGTGAAGCTGAGAGTGGATAAAACATAGCAACTGGACGCTGTTCAGACCGGAAGAAACAGATGTGGATGTAGTGGCTGAGAATAGGAAATATAGCCCTAAGGAGGTGAACAGCAAGCAGATAAGGCTTGTTCCAGAACGAGAGTGAATCTCAGTTTGGCTTTCACCAGCTTCCAAACATTGAAGGAGAAGCTGGAGATGAAGAGCGACTTGGAGTTGGCCTGCTTTCCCACAGACAGATAGGTGCCAAACACCGGCAGTTAGCTTGTGCTAGCTTGCTAAAGCACTGAGGCCTGGAGGGGGGGCAAAAATTTGAATGTTGTGTTACAAGCCGCAACAAACAATGCTACTGACTCGACCTTTAAGAATCTGAAAGAAGAGTATGTCTCGAAAATTAACTCTAAAGATTAATTCATCATCAAAATTGCTGCTTATTGTTTCAGCTTGACTCACAAGGCATTTTCAGTAGTCCTATACTTTTGTAGTGCTGGACGATTACATTCAGCTCTTCAGGTGAGGACTGGACACATTCCTCCAACACAGGAGGAGCACAGCCGAGCCAGGATGCAGTCTGTAACCACAGTGCAGTTGTTATTAAGGCTGTGTCACATGTTTTGCAGAAGTCAAACAAGATGTGACATCTAGATGGAGGGATTGGATACCTGCTTAAAATCTGGTACTGGAAACAGCTTCACCAGGTTTGAGAGCAGCTCCCACAATAATAAATGCAGAGCAACATCATATCGTGGCCCATATTCCACTGGAAAGACCACCTGTAAAAAACCAGTGTATTTTTTATTAATTATAGGATTTATTGTATTCATAAGTTGAGATATGATTAAAATCTGTCTGACCTGGAAGAAATATTCTCTCTCAACTGGATCTTTCAGCAGACTCTGAACAAGTGCAATGAAAGTAGACTCTGTTGTTGTCACCTCTGGATCCATTTGCTGCCACAGAAAAATTTATGTTATTTCAGAATTATTTGTTTTGATTTCTTTTCAAAAAGGTATTAATTCATCCTTACGTCTGTGTAAGCGGAGGTTATTCGGAGTCTATCCAAATGCCTCTGGATCATGTGAGAATCCACATAACCATGAACTGAGCCTTTGCAAAGTTCCAGAATCAACTGAAATATCAACAAAACGTTATTGCAAAATTACATAAATGAGCATCTCTGAATATGATAATACACACAGCTTCTCACCCTTGCTCTTAGACCCAGAATGAGCTGGGCTCGCTGTTTGTGGTTGATCAGTTCAGGAACTGCCTCAGTCACCATTAACACAAACTCCTGGAGCTTCTCATAATCAAGCACATTTTTCTGCTTTGCCAGCTGCCACATAGCAGCAGACAGAAGCTGCAATGGGGGCACCAGCAGGCGAAGGGATGCAAAAGTAAGGCTAGGGTCTGAAACATACAAGTGTAATGTCAGAGATGGACTGTTGGGGGCATCAATGAGCTTTGAACAGGCTACTGCAAACAAACTCTACATCAAATTAAATTTAAAAATGCCTTTTTGCAATGGTGATATGACAGAAGGCCATAAGTTATTTAATGAAAGCATGGCAAAAATAAATAATAAAGCGATACTTGATTTCTCAAACTTCTGTAACGCAAGAAAAGCTGACAGAAGCCTGCGACACAGTGTAACTGCTGGACCAAGATGTCTGATGGTAGTTTGAAATTTGCAACCCGGAAAAGTATCTGCGGATTTGCATTCGATCTCGGAATAATTAACAATATTTGTTTATATTAATACCTGAATGGGACTATGACAAGTTCATTTGCAATGCAACACCGCCAGTTTGACAGCCCCTGACTGTCATACTTCCCTTAAATAGACGGGTCCCGCAAACCGTCTGCCTCATATAAACACAGCATATTGTACATTACAGTGGGAGCAAACGATAAATGTACATACCGTTTATTTTCTCCGATGAACCAACAACCTCCATTACGTCAATAAGCCTACTTTGGGTTAAAAAGTACTGGTGAAATAATTTGGTTTGATTTTTCTTCTTAACATGCGCTGTTAGCACGCAAGCAACCGTTTCCTCAACTCGTCCCCGCGTTTCTTCTTTTCAAAATAAATGTCTCGTTACTCACCTGTACTGTACTTAAATTTATAATAAGCACAACTCACACATTTGTTCATATGACTGTTATATCATTAATACATTTTAATAACACTTAATGACAAATTATAGCCTTACAAATTGTCATAATCAAAAATTTTCATTCGGACATAACCGGATGTTGTTGTTTTCCGTGAACAAGTCATGGATGTATTATAAGAACAAGTAGGGATATTTCAAAATAAAAGCTCAGACGTCTGCTCCCATTGGCTTATCTAGCGGAAGTGTCCTCTGATGGTTGTGACGTTGTTACGTGAACAGCCAGAGTCACATGAAACGTTTCATAGCATTTTTTATGTAACGTGTGTGGTTTTTTTTTTCCATTAAAACTTCTTGTTATCAGAACTGCATCTGCGCTATAATCTGCAGGACGTTTAAAAATCCGTCATGGACGAAGACGGCCTGCCAATTGTGGGGTCTGGTGTTGATCTTACGAAGGTTTGTAGCAAGCTAGCTAACGGTAACGTTGCCTAACCAATGTTAAACTATCTTTTGAAGAAGACACTAGTCGAAACAGTGTTGGAAGCAACTTATCATTCTGTTAAGAAAGTTAGACAGGAGCAGTAACATAAATTTACTATTGAATTGTCATCAGATCTGCTGACAGTGTCATTAACAGATTAGCTAACGTTGCCCAAACGGTGTCTCGTGGCAAAATAGTTCAAGTTCCCCTTTCAGTTTCTGTGATTTTCCAGTAAATTCACTTTTGATATTACAATTGTGCGCACAGAACTTGGTTACACTTGTAGTACACATTTTCGGTTCCTCCTTAAAATATCATTTTCTGTGTTGCCTTCAGGTTCCTGCTATTCAACAGAGAAGAGTTGTTGCTTATCTCAATCAGTTCGTTGTGCACACAGTCCAGTTCCTTAATCGCTTTTCCACGGTTTGTGAGGAGGTTTGTGCATCTTCTTGTACTCTTAAAGTTGACTTTGCTGTCCTGATTAGTTCACACACATTGGTTAGTTAGTTTACATCCTGAAATGTCAAACTTCTGTCCCACAGAAACTTTCAAACATATCTTTGCGCATACAGCAGATTGAAACAACACTGTGCATTTTGGAAGCCAAGGTGAGTAGTAATTCTGTGGGCATTTAGTGACAGTCTGATTTACATGTCATGCCTTGGTACTAATCATGTGTTAAATATTTTAATATTTTGAGCAGTTGTCCTCCATCCCCGGTTTGGAGGATGTCACAATAGATGGAATTAATCAGCGGCAATTAGCTCAGGCC
>JAQFJB010000015.1:14132711-14143382 GCA_029874875.1 Naso minor
TTTAAGATAGATACATATATATAAAATAAAATAATTTAAAAATATATATATAATAAAATAAAATCAGAGTGAAAAACACAACCCCAGATATAACCCACCCACCCCCCTGGATCCAGAACCCCATACCTCAATCGATATTACACCTGTGATCCACGGAGGATAGTTTGGAGTGAATGCCAAGCCTCTAATGCTGACTCTTTTGCTCCGTGGACCCTAGCTGCTGACAACTCCAAATAAACAATGTCCAAGTATGTTAAAACCCATGCTCGGAAAGAAAGTGAATGTGGAGGTTTTCAACATGTGGCAACTAATTTTAACATTGTATAGTCAAAATTAATTAGGCCTATACCTGAGTGAGATACTAATATTTCAGAGTTGAAATGGAAAAAAATATTACACCTGGAATATTGATATTGCACAAAGCACAGCAGTATATAATAAGAGTGAAGTCAATTGCCAGTTAAAGTGAGTGTGTGTGTGTGTGTGGTCTACTAGGAGCAGGAAGGAAGAGCCTGCAATATCACTCCTCCACACACTTTGGATGAAGCAGCCTTGAGGAGCTCCAGTGTGATGCGGATGTCCTGCATGGTGTTGGAGTCGTTCTCCATGGGAGAAAACAGCCATCATTCTCCTTTCTCCCACCACCTCCACCAGGTCAAGGGGGCTCAACAGCGGATGGAGATGAATCAGGACCAGCCCTCAGGGTCTTCATCAGGTGAGATGTTAGTCAGTGCCACTAGCCTGCAGCTGCTGAGGTCCTTGGGGCGGACATATGCTCGACAAACTTGCACAGCTGGTCTGCACAGGACGTAGGAGCCTGGACTTGATCTGGACTTGCAGCATCCCTGCCTCGATCCACCTGAGCTGATTATCCACCTGTGTGAGTGTTGTGAGGGACAGGAAGGAAAAGGCGGGCTCTGTTTTGGGAAGTGTGAGTGTTGAAGTTTCACTTTTTGAACACCTGTTACGGCGATTATTGTTGGCCAGTGGATATTAGGTCCGTACTTTATGGTCCGATCCATGTGCGAGGACCCTGAATGCAACATGGCCCCGCTCCCCTCCACCAGGGGGCGACGAGTTCGGAGCGACGAAGCAGCGGCGCGAATGCAGCGTCACCACCGTCGAGGAAGCGTGAACTACACGGTTGTCATATGTCACCGTGCGGAGTGACTGGCGGTCAGCTGACAGATCGGGGTCGCCTATGATGTTTACTTTCTTTATGTAGTGCGGTAACCTGCGCTTTTTTGAATGAATGCAGCGCTATGCTTCGCCCAGGAGAACCATGGTAGTCGTCAACTCGGTGCTGAAGCTGTTACAGCGGCAGACGTACACCTGTCTGTCGCACCGCTATGGACTCTACCTGTGCTTTGGAGGGCTCGTCCTCATGATAGTTTCTGCCTTTCAGTTTGGAGAGGTGAGCGTCGTCTGTTTTCTTAGCTCCGGTTTATTACCGGTAGTTCCGTCGTTCAGTTAGCTGACGTCTGTCGCTGTGTTGTATTGAGACACTCTCACCAGACTCCATTCAAATATTCAGCTGTTTCAAGCGATCGAGCTCGTTGGTAAACCTGCGCATCTTTAGATGTTTAATTGAGACGTTTTATGAGTATTTATGAAATTCGTGCTAGTTCGGCATAATAATAAACCACTTAATTTAACGTCCTCAAAGGAAAGTCTCATATCTTTTTATGAGTAGAGTTTCTTCGCCTGCTAACTGGCAGCAGTCTACGTTGTAAATTGACCTTTTTGTTAAGGAAGATTTGTGAATATTACTCAGAGCTTTTAAATGAGTTTGAATGTTAGAACTGTTTTTGTTGCGGCATCTTGTTAAACTGAGGAGCAGTTCATAAAGAATCCAATATGTTTAGGAAGTTGTTTTGTACTGGGTGAAATGGTAATGTGTAAACAAGGAAACTATTGTTTTTTATCATGAGTGTGTGAAACCTTGGCTGTGTCTGTGTGAAATCTGGTTTTGGCAACATATGCCACTATTTGTCCTAAAAGGTGTATTATTTAATGCCCCCTCCTCTCAATGCAGGTGGTGGTGGAGTGGAGTCGGGACCAGTATCATGTGTTGTTTGACTCCTACAGAGACAATGTAGGTGGGAAGTCATTTCAAAGCAGGTGAGGAAAGACACATCAGGTATGCTCCCATAGGGGGGCACCTTGAAATGATCACAACAAATTGCTTAATTTTCACTACTGCTTTAATAGAAATAAGAAATGAAATACTGCGTGCTGTGCATGTGCAGAAAAAGTGCAAAATCTTCTTGGGTGGGGTCAAAAAGTCAAAGTCTTATGATATTCACAGACGTATATGTGTAAAAGTGTGCAAACCTTTAGCCCACTTTCTGCAGAGACCCTCCTATATGCTCAGGCTGTTTGTACCTTTCCCTTCATAAGGTGTAACCATGCATGCATATAAACTGTTTTAGACTTGCTAGAGGAAAGTGTGCACTGGGGAAGGAAACAGGGTCATGGCTTTTTAGTGTGAAGACTGCCTTGAGTGATGCGAGTGTTTCTTTTTGCAGGCTCTGTCTGCCCATGCCCATTGATGTGGTGTACACATGGGTGAATGGCACAGACGTGGCTCTGCTGAAGGAACTGAAGACGGTCAAAGAGCAACTGGAGGAGGAACAAAGAGCTCTGAGGTAGCTGCGGCTCAACTGTCTGTGCAAATGTGGTGCTGCAATGATGTGGGAGTGTTAAGTAAAAATATTGTTGGCTGTAACTTATGAATATAATTAAGTATGAAGCTTTTTTTTCTTCAGAAATTGTTGTTTTTGCAGCGTGTGGAAATAGAGTGCACCCACACGAAAGTGGCTTCAGTTTTTCACTTGAGTACAGTCAGAATTAGCATACAAGCTCGAGCTGTTAGCATGATCTTTTCACTCTGATTGTCTTATTCCGATGATGACCCAGAGGAAGAGTGAGTCTTTGATCAAAGGTTGAAACGAGGAGGAAGTTTTCTTCCTCTGCCAGCTGTCAGCATGAGAAAAAGTTAAAATGTTGCTGTTATTCTGTTGATATATTTCAGATGAGCTCTCTGAACAATACTATGATGTTCATGTGATATGTAATAAAAATAATTTTTACTGTACTGTCACACATAGGGAACGCCTGGAGAAAAATGCAAGTGAGACAACTGAAGTGCCAAAAGACAGGTGAGTCTGCAGACAAGTTGGGTGCGTGATGGTCATACAGTTAAAACACATACCTGAGAATGGGTGGACAATGTAGATAAAATCCTAAAGGATGTTTATGTGATTTTACACTGCAGTTTTAATATTTACAGACTCAGTTGCCAGTTGCCATCCTCCAAAAGGATCTTAAAGTTGTGTTAACATCTCTTAAGCAGTTTTCATTTTACCACAGTTACTGCCAACTGAGTGTGTATATAGTGATATGGACTGAGTGTCTGACCTTTGTTGATTCAGACAACCTAATACTCTTTTTACTCTAATTACTAAAAAAAAAGTAAGTCTAATATTCCTACTGGGAATCCATGCTTTTTTAATTTTAATGTTGCCCACAAATAGCCGATTAGTTAAGCAAGAGATATGAAAGGAGGAGCCAGCAATGTATAAAAGATATTAACAAAATCAGTATTGGTTAAATTATTTAAATATAATATAAAGGAAAATATCAGGTCAAACTAATGCAGTGTTGTCCTGCCTCATAGTCTACCTTTATGACACTTATAATGGTCAGTTTTGGTTGAAATTTCTGAGAAGTGTTAATGCAAATTTTATGCACTTTTTTGTTTATTATTGAGGCTGCACTAAGCGTTGGTGTTGTGCTGAAGTGACCGACACTGAAATGTCTTTTTTAAAGTTCTGCCCTGCTCATGTTCTTAAAATGGATTTGGCAAAACATTAGAAACAGCTTTCAAATTGATGCAGTCCAGTTCAACACCACTGCAAACTACAGCCTCGATATTAAACATGAGTGTCTGACTGTGTGAAAAAGAACATGATTAACTTTGTGATGGATGGGCTGTTGTATTGAGCTCCGTTAGATTTTACACGTGTACATAATGAACTGAGTGTATTCTGTCACATGCCCAAACTTGTACTTTACTCAAACGTAAAGTATTTTTAAAGGTCATCCTCAGTTCGACTCAGCTTGTTTTATGCAGCTCCTTTCAATGCAAACATGCAGCTCAGTGTGCTTCACAGAGCAACATTAGACAAAAGGATAAAAACAAAAGGAGACAGTGCTGATGGAGAGAATTATGCAAGACTAAAGAATTACGACAACAAAATGACAAAAAGCTAAAAATAGATGAAAGAAACCAGAATCCAGGCCTCAGATGATGAAGCACCTTAAGTAAAAGCCATGCTAAAAAGATGTGTCTTAAGATTTCTTTTAAGAATGCCCGCAGAGGTGGAGTCCCTCAGATCCTCAGGCTGAATGACTGAAGTCTTTTAGGCAACTTGGAGGTCAGTTGCAGAAGATCTGTTGTTGCATGTCTTAAAATTAGAGCTTTCAAAACACTGGAAATGACAGTTAAAGTGAGGACAGCGTGAAACAGGAAGTCAAGGTGGGTTTTACCACAAAGATAAATTCAACGTGTTAACTGATAGGAGATCAGTTAGGAGGTAAAGGTTTTATTTGATGGAGGCACAAGAGGAACAGGATTATTTGTAACTGATTGTGTGATGTAGTTTTGTTTGAAATCAATGAAAAAGGAAGATACAAGAACTTCACAGAGTTTCTTAGTCAACTTCGATGGTGATCTGGACCTTAAAGCTCTCATGACATGCTGAACCACAGTGAAGATTTGACTTGAGGTTAGCTGCTTCCTGTTTTTTCACCACCAAAACATTGACAGAGGCTTGCGAAGCACCCCCCTCTCCTTCTTCACCCCCCTCCTTTCTGTCAAATTTAAAAACCATCTGTGTGTTTTAACTGCAGAAAGGAGGAGGGCAAAGGAGGTGTTTGCTGAATGTGTGAACTTGGCAATTGTTGTGCACGTTTGAGGTTTTTGCTTTTTTAGAAAACAAACTTGAAGAATATATTTTTAAAAATTGTATGTGTTGTGGAGTAAAAGTATTGCTTCCCCCCCAATTTTTTTTTATGATTATGAATAAACTCTTTTAAATTTTTTGTTGCATACAAAATAATTTATTGTTTATATTTGTCAAGAATGACGTTGGTTCCACGTCGTATCTCTGTGTCGTCAGTGATCGAGACTCTCTGTGGTGAATTTCCCCTCAGGACCTTTCATTTCAAACAATTCTAAAAAAAGAACCAGAAATGCAAAAAAACTACCCAAATAAGAAAGAAAAAACAGTAGGCTCGTAATGAGCACTCTTATAAACCATAATTTAAAGAGTGGGAAGAAGCCATGCCTTTAGGTTCTCACCCTTTTTTTACAGTAACTAAACATTTATTTGTTTAAGAAATCAGCATCCAGCTCAAAAACCAAAAAAATCACCTCATCAGCTGTCAGCATGTATTAGAAACAAAGAAAAATCAAAACCAACTTCTCTTTTAGCTTACATAATTTTTAAGATTGGTGCAAATGTATTCCTTCAGATTAGATTTTCCATTTAAAGAACCATACTAGTGTTACAACATGTCACTGTTCTTTGTCGACATCAGCCACAAAGGTTAAACTCCACCAATTTTTCTATCTAATATCTTTGTCTACATTTTGTCCATATTCAGTTAACGTTACAGAAAGTACCTGAAAATGTATGACAGCGTTAGTTAAAAAGAACATTTGTGTCAAAATCAAAATTCGAGCTAGGAAGGCAGCACTTGAAGGGAACTATTTTTTCAGGCGTAATAACTTTCGTCTCAACAGTGCCTGGCTCCCCTCTCTCTCTGTCAGCAATTTTTCTCCAAATAAACGCAGACGTTCTCCTTAGAGGGGTGAATTACTTATATCAAAAACTTTCACGTGTCCTATAGTCTTTCTACACCCTGTTTCATGGTTGAGTTTTACATTTGTAGAAGAGATAGGTGATCTCTGCTAATGGTGCGAAGTCAAAAATAGACCAGCGTGGTCCTTTAAATTGTAATCCCTTTCTCTTGCGATGAGCTTTTTTGTACGTTGCCAGGGAGTTGTTCATGTTTTGCTTTGTGCATTATCTGTGCGTCCACCTGCGCCCTGGACCTCAAGGCGTGAACTTGTTAGTATGTTTAGTATTTGTAGATGCAAAACCACAAGAGCAGAGGAAGTTGTCATTTGTGTGAGAGTATAAGGTGAAGAGACATTGAGTAAGGTGTTCTTCTTCTTTTTTTTGTCTTTAGTGTGAAGCCAGAATGTCTGCTGTCCCACTGCATCATGGCGCCTATGCTGGCGCTGGACCCCGCCCTGCCCGCCAACGTTACACTCAAAGAGCTGCCGACGATCTCTGCGTCCTTCTCTGCTGCCAAAGAGCTGCTGCTGCTGAACAAACCCTTCACCCCGTCCACCTCCGCCTCTGTGGTCGTCTTCCACTCGCAGGCTGACGGTAAAGATGCAATCACGTAAATGAGATCAGACAATTTCCCAGTAACAAACGAGGGCAAACTTGGCAGCAAATGATGCTAATGAGTCCAAGCAGCATGCGAGAGATTCTCCAGGCAGAGCAAATAAAAACCAGAGCTGAACCCAGCAGACACGTTATCACTAAGAGAGAAAATAATATTTACAGTGCAGCAGAAGATGGTGTTTGAAGTATGATTAATGAGTAACCAGAACACAAGTTTCCCGTATTACAAGTGAAACATGCATGCAACATGAATGATCCATACTGCAAAAACATGAACAAAGTCCTTCCAGGCAGGTCCTGCCAATCAGCAGCCATCTTGGAAACACCCCCAGGCATTTTTTTAAAGGCAAACAAGACCAGACTGCTATGGAAATGCATAGGGAGAGAGACTCAGGAGGACATTAAAACGGCATGTTTAGAATCACAGGCATCAAACTTCTCCATTTGATCCATAGCGTTAGTAGTCAAACACAAAATACACGATAATCTGAACCTGAAATCACTAACCTGTTAAGTCCCTGAATAAAGAGCCTTTTTATTTCAGCTTTTTCTTCATAATTAACCTTAAAATGACAATATGTGCGTCATCAGTTAGCATGAAACCAGCAGGTTGGGGCTTTATTCACTGACAGGACGTTGTGCTGCCTCCGCAGCTCTTCACACCTCGGCTGCAGTGCAAGAATGTGCATTTCCAAGATGCATCACATTGGTCTATGTTCAGTTTTAAGACTTTGTAATTCAGATATATTTCACAGTTTTTTTTAGGTAAGACATGCTGTGAGACATCCACACCTTGAAAGTAACTAACAGGAACATTTTAGCCACCGCAGTGTGAACTGTCAGATTGAAAGATCAACTCATTATTGACCTATGCGTGTGTTGATGAAAATCTACCCTCATATATCAAGATTTCCAACTATTTGTCCATCATTGTTTTACAGCTGATAACGCCTACACAGATGTGTCTAAAGAAGAACAGAAATTCTCTGTGTCCAGATGTTACCTGGTGAGTTTTAACTGCTACATGCAAGTCGATCTGTATGAAAATCTGCACGATTTAACATAAATCCTAAACATATCCCCCTTTCCTCTCTAAACATGCACAGTACGAAACCATGGATGATGACAGATGGAGGTTATTAAATATCAGAAGGTGTTTTGTCGGACAGTAAAATGAACCTGTTTGTTGTTGTGTCTTGCAGACGACAGATAAAGAGGCTCCAGGTCTGATCCGCATGCAGTCTCTGGCATATTTGAGTGGCTTCCCAGCATCCTTTAAGGAAACGGAGCAGCTGAGAGTCAAACTGCCGTCTGTCATAACGACCAAGATCAAACAGGTAAACATGAAGTTTTATTGTAACTGTTTGCAACTTTATGAATTAAAGAGCTCTTTGTTAAGTTTTCTCCTGAAGTCAACCTGGTGAAACATGTTCAAAAAACTGCTACATGTGGGTGTTTAATAATGAGTATTTTTCAACAGCAGGTGGCAGTGTTGCACACTTGACCATGTACAGTAGACACTCTTGACTTTACTGTTCCTTTTTTTGTAATCGTATGACTTTCTTGATACAGAGAATAGATTAAAATATTTCCTTAAACTCCTCTGAAAATAAAGCAAATATTGCAAGTAAAGGGCAACTTTATCATGACTGCTTTTGCCACCAGATGTCGCTCTCACATCAGTCTTATCGCAGTACTGAAGCATCTTGAGGACGTTCACTGTGTATGTGTGTGTGCACAAATTCAGTTCTTTTTATACATCATAGGGTAATGTAAGAAAGGGCTGAACACGAATATCAAATCCTACATGGAGAGAAGCTCCTGCTAAATATGGGCGTTTTCTATTTTGAACAGTTATGTTGGGAAGTGGATAAAGGGCCTCTGTTTAGCTCAGCGGCTGACAGCTTGTGTATCTAATAATTTTCTCTAATCAGAACGCTGCTTTATATTTTGAGAGGGAGGAATGCCACTAACGAGCGCGGATTACTCTGAAATAATCTAAGAAAACAAAACAGCGCTGGGTGGAGCGGAGTGACCCCGTCCCACCGATGAGTCAACTGTTTCTTCCGATAATAAACTCACATGGCTGATGAGAATTAATGGGGGACAAATTAGATAACGTCTATTGTAAGCGCCTTCTGTACTAAATGCACCATCTTTACAGTACTTCCAGACTCTACAGAAGCCTTTAAATAAGTCGCCCTGAAGTCAAGAGTCTTAAAAAAACTATTGCTCAGTGTGAGAAGTGAGACAATTTGTCATTTAGTTGATAAGTGGACAGACAAACCAATTTTAAGTCTTCTTTTTAAGCAAAATTCCCAAAATTTACTTGTTCAAACTTCTAAAATGGGAATATTCACTTCTTTTCCTTGTTTTCCAAGATGGGAAACTGGGTGTTTTTGTGTTTTGGACTGTCGCTCAGTTCAGATGATGAATTACTGTAAATTAGCATCACTAATATACAAGTGAAAATAGCAGAGTCACATTTAGACTGAACAGGATTATATTACAATATCAAACTATTCAATGTTTCATTTGCATTTTTCAGCCATTTATCGATCTCAAATAAAATATCAAGAAAAAGAGAGGAAACAAGAAAAAAAAACTAGAAAATGTCTAAAAATAAAATTGAAGGAAATCTGTTTAAAAAATGACTAAAGATAATTTATCTTAAAATATTAATTTATCTTAGACAAATACTAAATACTAAATAAATACTAAAGATACACAGTTTATTTATATCTTCTAAAACAATTTTTTTGTATTTTAAAGTAGATATAGTTCTTGTGCAGGAATTCTCCTTGGAGTTAATTTATTCATGGTAAAATCCTCTTTTTCACTTTTTGTTTTTTTCCTTTGATTGCAGATACTTATTTATCCATGGAAATGAGGCTCGTTATTCCTTTTAACACCAGGCAGAAAGTTGGTTAATAAAAGTTAATTAAAGCTTTCCTAGAACATGTTTTTGGCTTAAAAGACAAAAGTATTCCATCTTTTTTACCTTTGTCCTTGAGTTATACACCAGGAAAACATGCCCAGTCAGTGCACTATTACATGTTAAAAGCATCCTATCACATCATCATAATCAGGTTGGTGGTGGTTGGTGTTTTTACCACAGTTCCAGGTGGCATTAAAAAGTCTGGAAAACACATCTTTGATCGCTGGAACTGGCAGAAACCTTGATTATTCTAATACTACACATTACATAATCATACTGTATATAATATTTTGTCTGGCAGCACAAACAGGTGCAGAAGCTGCTCCTGTGAGTCTCACTGGAGTCAGGATCACTGTCACTCTGTATGTGACGATATGTAGGTTAAACACCGTTAACCTACATGTCATCATCAAACCCAGTTGTCCCATCATTCCCTGCATGGTTCTCCAGGTTTGCCGAGGTGCAACACGGTGGGTCATGTGATAATAACCAGCGGCATTCGGGCTGTAACCTTAGCTAGCTGCTGGGGGGTTAACAGTAGAACAACTGTTTGGGGTGGCGCGGCGCCAGCCAGCACGGCAAAAGGTCATGAGGATTTTACCGACCTTCCCTGCACTCCTGGACACACCCTGATGTCTCACACATGACTGTTTATTCCCGTCTCTACCTGTTTAGCACCCAGTTTGTATCTTTTGTAAGTGGAACAAGCTGGAAAGGGTGTCATGCTGAAGTCTTAAAAGAATGGAAAGTGTGTGTAGGTGCGTGTGAGGGCTTCTAAGTACAAGGGCCACCACACAATACACAGTTTGGATTTCAAGGTGTTTCCTGGTGACGCCGGGCTGATTCTGTGAAAGAGGGATGATGTGCATAGTGTGGAGGGAGAGGTTCAGCGGTGAGAATCGGCTGGTATTTATAGCTGGTGTTAGCCCCAGTGCTGTGGTGATGAAAGCTGCCCCATGACCCCGATCATCTGCCCGTGCTGTCGCCTGTCGAGGCCTGCCCCTATTGTTTGTGTACAAGCCTGCTGATGTGAGCGCGTTTCAGAGTATTTTTATGTGTTTTGAGAAGCCTGCAGTTGTCCACAGGGTGTCTCATCTCTGCTGTATGATGCAAGTTTCAAAGGTTGCCGAACCACACTGCTACTGTGCTAGTAGAGGCTGATGTGAAACAAACAATTATACAAGTTTATAAAAACATGTAGGATAAGCATTAACTTGCAAGGCTGTGCATTTTTTCATATGCTTTGAAAAT
>JAQFJB010000015.1:14171863-14181910 GCA_029874875.1 Naso minor
GAGAATATGGGCTGTGTGTAAATCTCTACATTTTCTTTTTACACAGAAATAACCACAGAGAAAGTGAAATGAGCTAAAGTTAATGTAAATTAATTTAGAAGGGTCTACACATTCATGTAACCAACAATACTGTTTCCATTTTTCTTGCCATAGAGTTCTTACACACCAAACTTTTGTTTATACATCCCCTTTCCCTTCTCTCAGAGCCCATAAATAAATTATTACCTTCGCCAGGCACTTCCAAATCTTTCACATTTTTTACTTGTCACCGTGCTATATATGTGCTTTGTATATGTTTGTTTACTTTTTTTTTTTTTTACACACTACATGTATTTGTTAAAGCCAGAACCAAAACAATGCTGACATGCATCTGAGCTGACACAGTCTTTCAAACACAAGAGAGTGACAAAGATGTGAACTGGCTGTCATTTTCTATGGTAACTAGCTCCAAACCTGCACACAGCATGCCACACCACAGACCAGTGTACCCTCCTCCACCACCCCCTCCAACTGTCTTTCCAACTCTCCATCACTTCCTCCCTCTGCCTTCATGCTGCAGTCCTCAATGGGTGAGAGAAGAGGATCACTAGTGGCGGCCGATGTCTGCAAAGCTAAAGTGTCTGTCCGATTTTTACTTCTCTTGCTCAACAATCTTTGTCTCGTTCATATACTTGTCAATCAAGTGTAGGGGCACTCCGCGCTGCATGAGTTCGTAAAAGGTGAAGCCTCCTGAGGGACAAGAAAAAAATCTCTTTAAATATTGTTTTAAGAGACAGATGTGGATATGGAGAGTGAAAAACAGAGAGAGGAATACAAGAAGAGGAGAAGGGCTACAGTGCAAGAGGCTTAACAAACAAAACCATCAGAATGCAAAGAGGAGAGGCAAGGAGAGAGGCTAGGAGTTCACAAGACTGAACAAGAAGTGAGAGGAGAGAAGAAAAGGGTCAGAAAAGCTCATCTACACAATCCACTTTCAGTTTGAAAAGCTATATCTGCTCAGACTTGCAGGTCCATCATCTTTGAAAAACTCCAGATTAATGAAGCATACACTGTCTTTAGTCATCCACAAAATGCTAACAGTGATGAAAGAAGTACTCAGATCCTTTACCTAAGTAAATGTACCAACACCACAGTGTAATTGTAGTCTGTTAAAAGCAATTGTAATGCTTTAAAATCTATAAGTAAGGGAGTGTTTCTGTACTAAGAGTTGATTGATATTTTAGGGAAAAAAATGCATATGATTTGTATTGTCTTCTTACTCTTCTAAGATGTTCCACTAGTTGCCTGGCAACCTGGAAGTGGCAAAAGTCCAGCCAAGAGACAGTCAGATATATGCGCATCACTCATAATGTGTTGTTTGATACTTATGAATGTGTTGGTAGGTGAATTTTGTTATTTTTTGCTTATCAGTCTTTGTGCTAAGCTAACTGGATGTAGCTTCAGTTAAGAGTGGTATCAGCCTTTTCATCCAACTCTATATGCATTTCCAAAAATGTCTAAATATTCCTTTAATAGTACTTACTTTCCACCACTTTAAAACAAGGGTCTCTTGTTATGTACACAGATCTCATTACTTAGTTGCAATTAGAACATTGAAAATACTTTTTGTTAGTGGCCAGTGCTTTGTTAAGAACCTGCATATTTTCATTTAACAGCAGAGGAAGGCTTTGTAGACTCATGCCATCATAGCATAAAACTCAGTCTCATTCTCCACAGATGTTGGTCTGGATTGTTGACATCTGTTAGCAAGTTTGCAAGATGTTTTACTCACCTGACGTGTGACACAAAATACATGAGATTTAGCCTTTGAATTCACACCATTTCAATACCAACCAACATACCAACTATTTTAACCAATTAAAATATTTAAAACAAGGTTATTAAATTCAGCCAGATAAGCAGAATTTGAGCAAGATCTATCATGCAAACCTTGTTTCATTAATGTCCGATTTCACAAGTCCTGCTTGAAGAAAAGCTGCTACAGTCCCACCGACTGAGAAAAGCGAGGTTACAAGCTGGCTGAAAGATGCATAATGAATGATATAAGCTTCATATGCCAAAACCATATGAAAGCTTACCTTATATGAGAACATACATTCACAATTCTTGAGTTTGGACTGGGGGAGAGAGAAGAGAAGAGGGGTTAACAAAATGTTTACGTGGAGTTATATGTGTACACCAGGGATACTGCTGAGTTATTACTGAACTCATTTATATGAGGAGTTAACTGTGTGGCTTAAAGAGGACACTGGAATCTGTGGAGAATAGTTTAAGACAACACAAAAACATCACAGCTGTATAATGTTATGCCCACTGAAGTGTGACTGATGAACAAGATGATTGGATGGACTGGACTGGATAGAGCTGTGTGAGAACACAGAAGGGAGGATAAACCGCCACATGCGGTAGTGATGATGAAATATCACTTAATATTATGTGCACTTCACACAAATGATATGAAATTATGTCATTTTATGTATTTTGACAATGGTTTCCTGGAGTTTGTTGCACCAGCTGTTCACATGCTCAAACTTTTCTAAATTTTAATGTAAGTTAAGACATCAATGTGTCACATTGCTTAGTTAAAATGGGTTGCACTACATTATTTCTTATTATTTCTATTCATACCCAATAACTGTCTGATCTAACAGTCTGTTAGCCAGTTAAGTTAAATAAGAAAGTTATCGTTAGCTTGTGAATACTCATACTATCTGTTTTGGTCAAGAGTAAAGGAGATAATGTAATGGACACATCTGACACAACACTTGATTAAATGGTGTTTAATAACTACACAAAATGGGGGGATTTTAAATGAAACTTCACAATAACAACATGAAATTACAAAATGCTAATGCTAGGTTAGCATAATCTAATACTTCCAATTCCCAATTCAATGAATAGCTGGTGCAACTCAGTCAAATACTTACATGTCCACTGCCTAGGTGTCCTGGCCTGTGGTAGACTGCAACACACATTCAAACTCTATGCTACCTGTGTAATGTTGGATTCCCAAAGTCATCTTTGCTTCTTTAATCAAAAATCCGTTTGTTCTTTATTGTAGATAAAGACATGAAAATCCCCAAATGGAAGAAAATACTTAAAAACATTTCTAAAGACACTAAAGTAAAACCAGAGAGGCTTTGGGAAACCAGATGCAGACACAGACAGACACCCAGGGGAACACACAGCTCCCCCTCTGGTCCACACTGACCTTTGACCTCCAGCTTACAGTCCACCTGGGCCTCTCCTAGATCGTTGATGGCCTTGCAGGTGTACATGCCGCCATCATATGGGCTAGGCTTCCTAATCTCCAGAGTACATACTCCCTGGTTGCTAAACATGCGGTAGCGTGGGTCGTCAATGATGGCTATCTTATTCTTCATCCAGATCACTTTGGGCTGCAGTCAGACAACAGAAATGTCAGAAGCATGAGGTTAATCTATTTGTGAAGGCGAATTTATATATTTCCCCAGTTTTAATATTGGTATTTGTTTCTTTTTAAAGGATCATTCTAGTTTATTACAACCTGGGTCAGCATTACATCATAATTAACCAAAAACAATAATGGCCAAAACTACAGAAACAATTGCAACTGGTTGGACTCATCCTTTAAAAGTTGATATAATACTGTTTATTAACACGATAAACTTGTATATTTACCTGTTATAATGCTAATCTACACACAAACCCATTTTACCTGTGTCTCCCACCTACCCTTGGGTTGGCACGGACGCTACAGTTGAGAGTAGCGTTGTAGCCAGCGATGGCAAAAGTGTTGATCAGCGGCTGCGTGAACTTCGGCGCCTCCTTGAAGTCGTGGTCGGTGTAGTCATGTGTTTTCACCTGCAAGCCTGTTGAGGGAAGGGTAAAGGAATGGGGTTGTGCATGATACTGGTGCTGAGCGGTATCATGTGGGGAATTCCCTATGTGATGAGGGAAAGACAATGTTTTTTGTTTATCATCATGCCAAGTCTACCACACAAATGTTTAAAGGCCTGTCAGTCATAGCCCGACCCCAGTTAGATTTGAAAGTGAGGCTGTAATGTCAGGCTCACTTTAGGGGGGAAAACATCACTGACAGTACCTTTCAGATAACAGCTGTGGAAAAAGTAGTGGAACAAAAACTTTATTGACATTGTTTAACATTAAGATTTGTTCCAGAGTTTTCTCAGCATTAAAAATAATTAGCATTATACATAAGGACAATAGGTGTTACCTTCTTTGACGATGAGAGCACTATTTTTGGTTTGGGTTGCAGTTTCACTGAGGCCACACATGTTCTCCGCAAAGATCCTGAAGAAGTACTCGTTTCCAACCACCAGCTCTGTGATGGTGATGCAGGAGCGATGGTAGTGCTCAATGCATGTGTACCATTCCTGTGAAGCCAATGGAAGTATGTGAGTATTCAGTACACATTATTTGCAATGTAAATTTAACATATTTCGTAAAATTCTTCTTCTACCATTGTTTTCTTGTCTGCTTTTTGAATAGTGTAGCCAGTTATTGGGGCGTTGCCGTTGTCTTTTGGAGGAGTCCAGACCAGAGCTACATTTCCTCCCCAAACATCTTCAATGGTAACAGACTGAGGAGGCCCGGGTAGGTCTGAGGATCAGAGAAAAAGATGTGAGCAGACAGTGTGGTCTTATTACTTTTATTTCGAGAGTAAATAGTAAGAATATTAAAGGTATAGTAGCGATGCTGTTTTAGACTGGGTTGCTGCAGGGTTCACCCAGTTAGATTTAAAAGTTTTAAATACCGTCTGGGACCTTTTCAAGGAACTTGAATTACTAGATTATCATTCACTCACCCACAATTTGTATGTCAATAATGGCTGTGTCCACATGGTTTTCAACCTGCACACTCATCTCGTACTTTCCAGAGTGGCTGCGTTCTGCTTTACGGATGAAGATGATGCTGTCGCAGTCTGTGTTGCGGATGCTGACATGTGTTGGTTCTATTGCCTTGCCGTCCTTCAGCCAGGTGACCTTCGGCCTTGGTTTGCCCTGCAGACATCATTCAGGATTTATTTCTCTGTTCCGAGACACTGTGAATATTGATTAATTGGGTTATTGCTTTACCATAAATGGCACAACAAGGTTGACGGCTTCTCCAACTCTGCGAGTGTATGTCTGCTTCAAGTGTCGGGGGACGCGGATCTTGGGTGGTTCTGAGGAGGAGAGTGTGATTGAAGGATTATTCTAGATAACGCTTAATATATGTTCTCCTCCAAAACAAGTTTAAATTGCATTTGTAGGGCACAGTGTCAGTGAAAAAATCTCTACAGCAGTTTTTGGAGCTCACCAATAACCTCTTTGACAAGGATAGCATGCTGAAGAGTCCTTGGAGCACTTTCTCCAGCACGATTGACAGCTTTGACTCGAACAACAATTTTAGCGCCTGGAGTCAGCCCAGTGATGGTGTATTTGGTCTTCTCTGTTAACTCCTGGTTGGATACAATCCAATCGTTAGCTGTTGGAAAAGAGGTGTCCAGAAAGAGCAACTTGTTATGTTTACTGAACATTCTTCTGTATAAATTTCATTTGGGCTAAAAAATGCTTTTGGTTGATCTTGGTCTCACAGTGACTAATAGTTCAGATTGACCAGCAAAGATTTCACCACAAATCTATCATCTTTCATCACAAGGGCCTTAAAAAGAATTGAAGGTTGTCTCACTTCCTTCTATGCTGTACTCCACCAAGTAACCATCCAGACCAGCAGCGCCAATGGTTTCAGGAGGACGCCACTTTACGGTCACTGTTGTGTCGGTAACATCGTCCACAACCAACATGGTGGGCTCACTGGTCACAGCTGGGCAGAGACAAAGGTTTTAGAGATCAGAGGAGTCATAGCCAGCATTCCTTATTTTTTTTTCCAACAATGACCATGAACAAGATCGGAAAACATCCATTTTGGCAACTCATAAACACGTGAGCAAGGCGCCTTTCTCTCTCTCTGGCTGGTATGCTATCAATCTCTATATCAGATCTCATTAGTCCCTGCTCTTGCCATCTATTCTTGTATTCTGATTCATATATAACTCCTTCTGAACCCTCTGAAAGACCTGATCTCCTAAATCACTAATCCTCAGATGATTTGGCAGCCATTATAAAGACATATTTAATATCCTCTAAAGCTCCTGCGTGTCTAGTGGAGGTCACAGTCAGAATGCTTGGGATGGGGTGGGGGGTGTCAGGAGGAACAGCTGCGTTGCTGGGGTACCAAGGGCAGATCACACATGCACTATTACAGGCCCCCTCTTTGAAATTTCCTCCATTATTATTAAACGATTGTCAGATGAACTAAAGCCTTGTGTGATGCTGTCCTGGACAGATTACTGAGGCAGCTCAAAGGCCAGAGTTTAGACTACAGCCTTTGTAAGTGGATATTAATGGAGACATTTGGGCTACTCACCGAGGGGAGTAAAGGCCTTGGATGGTTCGCTGGGCTTGGAAACACCAATGGCATTGACAGCAAAGATCCGAACTTCATATGGCACTCCTTCAATCATCTTCTTGGGTTCGAATGCTGTTTCTTTGATCAGGTCAAAGTTCAGTCTCATCCATCTGGAGCTCTGTTTTTTCTTTCTCTCGATGAAGTAGCCTTAAGAGGACAGCCAGAGAGCTTGTAATTCAACACCAGCACATACATTTTAGCAGTGGGAATAAGTAAAATCGTGTCTCAACAGCAAGACAGCTTCCAACTGTCAAGTTGCATTGCTAACATTGCGCTGCATCACTAAAAACCAGTTAGGGTATTCCAAAAAAAAGCAATCAAACAGTTTTTTTGCTGATGCTAGCTCGCATTGCATTCAGTTAAGACAGGGTTTAACATGCAATGTTTACCTAATATTGGTGAACCTCCATCGTATTTTGGCGGTTCCCACGTCATGGAGCACCAATCACCACCCACCACTGGGACCAACGGAGCCTCTGGAGGGTCTGGGATGTCTGCAGACCGTACAAGGCCATGTTAAGGAGTCAAGAAACAGACCTGGAACTCTCCACATGCAATTTACATTTAAGGGTTTTCTGACAACTTACCTACAACCTTGATCTTGACACTGGCTGTGGCTTCACCAGCCTCATTCTGCAGAACTATCTTGTAGTTGCCGCTGTCTTCCCGCTCTGTGACGTCGATTGTCAGGCTGGTCTGGTCGCCGTATGTTTCAGCCCGGACACGATTGCCCGACTCAAGAATCACCCTTTCTCCCTTCATCCACACCACCCTGGGTGCTGGCTCTCCACTGATGGGGATCTCCAACCGAAGTTTGTTTCCTGCTACAATTGTCACTGTGTTGTCTGGGAAGTTCAAGCTGTCCAAGTGCACCCTTGGTGGGTCTGCAGAAAATTTAATAATAAACATCATAAAAACAATTACATTGAGGTGTTTTGACCAGATGTCAATATATAAATTTTAAGGTTGTGTACCAATGATGTGAATTTTGGCAGAAAGGCTCTGTGAATATCCCTCAGGTACAAAAGTGTAATCTCCTGCATCATGAAGAGAGCTGGCCTCAATTTCAAGACGATGGACCCTGGAAAATCAACACAATGTTAGCTCCCATTTGTGTGGAACTGGTTTTAATTGAACAGAGTTAAACAGAGTTTACACACTTATTTCTGTGTATGATGTTGATGCGGTCGCTGGGCTGGATCAGCTGTCCATTCCTATACCAACGACCTGGGACATTGCCTGGGTAAATCTCACAGTGCAGCTTAAAGGGCTGACCGAGCATCACTGTCATATCCTGCAGGTCCTGGTAGATCTTCAAGGGTTTCACTGATGAGCAGTACAGAGATAATTATTACTACCTATTCCTTTGAAAAGCATGCAAACAACAGAAATTATGAAAAAGCTGCAGGGTTGGACATACAGTCAACCTGTACGTGAGCCTCAGATGTGCCACCAGAAGCCATGAGGGAGTAAGTCCCAGTGTCCTCCCTGGAGGCGTCATCAATCACCAGAAAGTGCTTAGTTCCTTCACTCTTAACTCGGTATCTGGAGCGCACTCCTGTTGGAACCTCAACGCCGTTCTTCATCCTGAAAGAGAAAGAACATACCACATACCACTGGTAAATAAGCAGAAAACAACTTTGCAAGTCACAAAGAAATGGTGCTACTTCTTCATGCGTGACCAGCTAGGGAATTCTTCTTTTACTCTTCATTAAAGCAGTCAAGTTTGACTTATACATCAACCTGTGACACATAACTTGAGGACAGGCGGCAAGGTGCTTTTTATTCTCTCAGAAAGTCATATAAATGTACATTTTCCACTATATTGAATGTTTAAATGCCTTTAGATCTTACCATTTGACTTGAGCCCCTTCCTCTGACACCTCACACTCCAGCTCAATCCTCTCATTCACTGTGGTCTTCACAGGCTCAATACCTTTAACTATCTTTACTGGCAACTCTACAAGGCAAAAGACAAAAAATATAAAAAAGGCACACTTAAAAATCTGCAGCGTGTCTGGTCATTTCATTTGCAGCAAATAAAGTCGAATGGTTACCTTTAACAAAGAGCTCTGTGGAACACTTCTCATCTCCCGCAGCCACAGAATAGGCTGCGTCATCATTTACAGAGCAGTTGTTGATGACCATAATCCTTTGGGTGCCCTTATGCTCAAAAATATATCTGAACAGGAAGACAATTAGTTACATCACTGGCTACCAAAATCCCACATGAGCCAATAAACAGCAGCCATAAGAAATTAAGTGAAAGAATTATAATTCTATCACAAAAATCATTTGCTACAGACACGAAAAAGCATTTTTCAAATCAAAATGTGAAGCAGTGTTGACAAAATAAAAATTGCAGCGTCATTATTGTACTCAACATGCATCAAGTACACTTCACAAACCCAAATGTCAGGCTAGACAGAGGGATGGATCACACCAAAAGTCTGACATGAAGAAGGGAGAATCGACTGGACGGATGGACTTACTTCCTTTGACTTAAGGTCAGCAGTGGAGCCAGAATGGGGCCGGAGCACAGGGAGCATACAGGAAGTGAATATGGCAGACAGGAAGGAACACCATGATATGACAGACAGACAGATAGACAGACAGACAAAGACAGAGAGACATCATGCCTGGAGGGGTATATGCAGTAAGTAACAGTGTCAAAAGCGAACAATTGTTTTATAGTGACGTCTTCGGACCTGAAAGCTCCAGAGAAAAATGCCACAGGAGACCAAAACAGAAAACAGCAATAACCTCCCAGATGGCTTTAACTTTGCATGGCTTTGAACGGATGTTGTTGGGTTGAGTTCCTTTAGTGTTTTCTACACTATAAGTATGTAATTGTAGTATCTATTCAGTCTGCTCTAGGACTCTACAAACACTTCTAATTTCATACACAGTGCAGAATATAGAGAAAAACTTTTTAGGACATACACTGCCTTAGAAGCAAAGAGTTATGCTGCCATATACTGAGATAAACATTTTATTATTATTTGTTTTAGAGAGGAATTTTACCAAAACTATAAAAAACATTTTATTATGCTTCAACGGTTTAGCTTAAACCTACCTTAAAATCATTTATAGACTACTTGAGTGACATATTAGCACGTCTTAAGCTGACATGGCAAACTTATTTGCTTATTTATGCATGCAATAGATATGAAGCAACATTACTATTCATTTGAAGTAGTGTTTCTGGCAACTTGATGAATTTGATTCTAATAATAATATTTACCTTTGGTTTGCTCTGTTTTGTTCTCCACCATCCCCTGGAGAAACCATTTGGTCTTTGAGGTGCTAAATGCTGTATTAAGTTTGCCACAAACTTTGTCTGTAGGTGACTGGATGGTTGATGCAGATGATTTATCAGTTTGTTTGTTTTTTTAATGAGTGCTTTTTGAAGACTGAACCATTGCAGTAAAGGGCATAAAACCAAAACAATGAGCTTAAAGATGCTAAAATGCTCTGTAAAGTTAAGCAGAACTGCAGTGAGTTGGGTGAAATTTCTCCGTGGGTTTGTCATTTAATGTTATTCTAAATAATTGTCATATAAAATCTATTACAGTTATGTTCCAAGTTATGTTC
>JAQFJB010000015.1:14259587-14275587 GCA_029874875.1 Naso minor
GAGGGTATATGTCATTAATTTGTGACTACTGAGTCAGAGGGGCAGATGAATGCATCGAACCTGCATATTTTAATAGAAATCAATAGCTGGCTCCAGTGTATCAATAAGGTATTGCAAGAGGAACGTATCACGTTATATTCCCGTATCAATATTTCGTCTCATCATTAGTAAATAAGGTTGTAGAGGCTAGTCATTGTAGAACTAACTGACCTGTTGTTTTTCAGGATATTTAACAAACCCATGACTGTCCATCTGTGGCAGCAGCAGGCAGTATTACAAGACTATTTTGGAATTAGACATCCAGCTAGATTTACTAGCCTAGTTGGCAGTTGTGAGGTCATTACTCTTAATTTGTGCTTGTTAGTTGGAAGTGGTCAGGAGGCAGTTTTCCCCCTCAACCACTGATGTGAATGCCATCATTATGCGCTGTATAGCATCTCAGACTGGTAGTTTGTGTGGGGCACTCTCAGTCCTCCGTTGTCCTTGTATGGTTGTTCCGCAGGCGGAGACTTCTGTGTTTATTTACATTTCACTTGAAGAAAAAATAAATGCTCCCTTATTATTGAGGTGTTTCAGGTAAGATGCAAAAGATTGCCATGTTTTTCATGATTGAAAGAGGTGATTTGTTCCAATCTCCTACTCATGAACTGTGTTATTAAGCTGCAAGCCGTAACTATTTTTGGTTCTGCATGAAGACAAAATGCTCTGTCAATGAGAAAATGTACTGGTGTTCTGTAGGGGGCAGCAGTTATTACCAGCCTCCAACTAAATATGTTTTGTTGAGTTCTGAAGTGTTTCGGATATCCGGCGTTGCAGCGTGAGTGTGGTGTTGTTATTTTAACCTAGAAATGGCCTTGCGTAAGATGTCTTTAAGCATGGACCAGTGGCAACCACAGCACAGCCACAGCAGCCGCGGCTTTAGCCAGGGAACTAGAGTGGGAAGACAGATCTGTCAAGCAGTGGCATCCGGAGTTTGTTTTCTAGGATCTCTTCGTCTTAAGTGCGTGCTTTCGTTGACTTTTATTTTCTTTTGGGCACACACGCGGCAACCGCAAAGCTAATTGCAAGGGAGATGAGAGACTGGAGAGGACAATCAAAGAGAAGTGTAGGCTGGTGGCTGCACAAACTTAGGTTGACAAGTGCTTTTGTGGAAAACACAGCATAGCCCACAGCAATACAGAAAGTGATTTAAGTCATAAATGTGCATTTTGCACAATAAAGCGGGATTCATTAACATCTTGCAGCTGGGCGTCTGGCAGATTTAATGGTATGTAGAGAATGCTAGCAGTGTCCAATTCTGTTATGACTTGTGACCACTCATCAGAATTTATGAGCTTATGCTGCATCCGTGTAATGTTGGCTGGATGGACGAGATGAGAAAGATTCCCATGTTTACAACTTGCAAGCAATGCCATACTGTGCATTCATAATGTGACATCATATCCATAAAATATCAGGTTTAATGTCATTGGACAATAGATTTTTGCTGATCTGAGGCTTTCATATTGGTTTGGTTTTTAAGAACTTCCTCACGAAGAATTGCCAAGTTGGGGATCCTAGAGCTTTCAGGAAAAAAATGCGCATCTCTTGTTTTAAGGGTTTGTCTGGTCTGAATGATTTTTAGAATTTTGAAGTGGTTAAATGTTTGGTATTGAATTCAAAAAAGCAAAAAATATGTTTAAAAAAACCACAAACAGGCAAATTTCTATGCAGACTTTTTGTTTTCAGTCACTGTAATGAGGGGATAGTAGAGATTGTTTTTTTTGTTTTTTTGGTGTTAAGGAGCAATACAATTTGAAAAGTAAAATAAAACCTTTTGTGGGTCCACGGGGAGGCTCAGCAAAATCTAAAAAATTGACTTGATTCTCCTGAGTCACTGTCTGATTTTGAAATTTTTGAAAATTTGGATGTCTAAATTAAAAGACACATGCTTACCAGACGTCTATAGCCCACTCCTCATGTTAGCTTTAGGTTTGCAGCTCAAGGCTACATTAGCTGCTACTAGCATAACACACCCAAATATTTGAGCAAACTGACTGCGGCCTCCACTTTGACAACTTTCCCCTGATATAGGAGTGCTTTGCTATATTCAAGTCCTTTTCTTAATCGTCTGGTGACCCTTTAGATTTCTCTTGGGACCCCTTTGATGATTTGACCCCATTTTGGATCATGCTAGGCTAGAGCAAAACGGTAAGACGTTTAATGCACAAGTATAGAGCAAAAGCCATATGAAAAAAGAAATCAAGGCTCATACAAATTCCTATGTACTGAACCATCAGGACGAGACGGTGCTGGCTGCATTTTTGGGCAGCGTTATTGGCAATATCAGACCCTGGAACAGGAGTCTGCAGAATGATTATATGTGTTGACAAGACGGCAGGGATATAAACAGCATCAAAGGGCGGCAATAATTCAGCGCTGCCAGTTTTACACTGTGACACCATTCAAAATAGCATCTGTAACACAGCATTGTTTCCTGCACTCCAGCGTGGCACTTGAAGGGCACACGGCGAGCAGTCTCATTAGGATGACCTTTTAACAGGGAGGTCTCAGAGGAAAGGACACAAGCACATGAGACCTCAGTGACTTATGTCTCATTCATGCCTGGGATGCACTTCGCTCACTGCTGCCTCATTTGCTAGTAGATCAGCTGTATCATATTCTCTGTTGTGCATTTACCTCTAAGTGCTCTGCACAAAACACACCAGTGAGTGTCCAAATACTTTTGGCAGCGGCAGACTCTCAGTGCTCTTTCTGTGTTGGTTCTGGTTTCCTCACAAGGAGTCATGTAGCCAAAGTGAACATGTACTCTGTGTCAACTGGTGAGAGATTGTGACAACTTTTTAATGTGAAATCAAAACGCACAAGTCAGTGAGCCGAACATGAGACTCATTGTAATCTATAGCTCTGACTGAAATGACGCTCTGAGGTTATTTTTATTTTATTTTTAACTCCAGTGAGACACTTCACCTGCAATGCAGAGGATGACACAGTTTTTTTTTACTATGTTTAGCAAGCATCTGGACAGCACATTATTCTCACAGAGAGCTAATATGGTTATTAAGTTACATTTATATGTGCTCGTATGTTGTGCAGAGACCTCCTATTCTAATAAAATACACTTCTCACAAGTTTTATTCAAAGTTAAGTGACATTGAATCCAGTCAAACCACAGGCCAGTGTCCCAGTGCTGCAATGCAGTGAGTTATCGCCCCTCAGACAAACATTGGGTGTCTTTACATCGGTGTGACAGCAGAGGGCGATGTCCACATGTGAGAGGGAAGGATTGAGGTGCAGCAGAAGCATTTCTCCACAGTGTTAGAGGAAAGTTTTGCTCCCCATCAAAAATCTGCTCGGTCACTGTCTGTGAGGTCTTGCTAGTTTTGTTGATGGTAGGGCTTTCTACAGCACATACCTTAACACTGCAAGAAAAACCCAGGTGTTAATAATAATGACAGTGTAACAGAGAGCCAGCATGCTCATTATCAGGACCCTGAAACTGAAAGAGCTAAATGGAACTCAGCCATCATTAATTGTATTATCCTCACTTGTGTATTTTGGACTTCAACAGGTCGAACTGTTGAGATCTGCTTATCTATGACTGCAGCCTGTTTGCATCTGACCAAGTAAAGAGTTTATGCCACATCTGTTTTGCCTTTGGTGAGCAACTTTTGGGTGTCACACTGTGAGTGTCACATAGGTAAAAATAGTTATTTAAATATTTATGTAACTATTAAAGAGCAACTTAGACAAAATTTAGGACTTTTGGTCAGAGAAAACTTGTGTATGGGCTCAACTGATAATGGGCATTTTCACAATTAAATATTCTCTGTGCTTAATGATCCATTTGTTTAACAAAATACAAAGCAAATTGTTTGATTATGAAAATGTTTGTAAGTTCCAGTCCAGTCTACAAATTATGAGTCACTTTCGTATAAAGGCTCCAATTAGTGCGATAGAATCTGCTGATGACTCTGAAGAAAGTGGTCTGGATAAACCGCAACCTGCCACTGATTCTTCTGGATCATTCTTGACTATCATATGTATTAGTTGCTCTCCAGGACAGGCAGCATGCCAGAACCTTTGATTAACTCCTTGGGGGTTTAGATTTCATCCAGCAGGGGCCGTGACAAAAATAAATGATCTGATCTTTGTTGTGCTGGACGAATGACAGCAGCTCCATCCAGGATGACTCACTCTCTCAGCAGTGTGCCATTCCTGACACTCTGCTCTTCCCGTCAGCCAAATTGCCTTGATCCTCCGCTCATTGCCGCCTCTCTTCCCAACTAGCGCTCAGTCACTGTGGAGCAAGGTGGTTGCATCCTCAGGGCCAGCGGCACTCTTTACATCCCATAGGGGTGAGAACGTGCAAAGCAGTGAGCAAATGTGCTGAGAGAATTCCTCACATTCTCCTGCTCGGTCCTGGTGGCCTGGCTCGGTGTTGGGTTCCTGGGAGAGAGGGTAGAGGAGCCGGGGGGGAATCGGCTGCCGACTCAGCAGCTGACACCTCCTCTGATCTCTATCTCTTCCTGCAGCCATAAACCAAACTGTCTGACTTTTCAGCATTGCTGCCACGTAAACAGAACTTTCTGCGGGGGCCACAAGTAAGTCTGCCAGTTTTTGCCTTGAAGGATTATGGTGAGGATGTGGCACTGACTAAAAGTTAGCTTCAGGGTTCCCATGTCTGATGACTGGTACAGCTGAGAGAAAAAAACAAGCCAAATTTGAAAATTTGAAAGTTAAACATTTAAGAAATTAGATCAGAGCTTTCAGGAGGACCCCTCGAAGTTGTGAGTCCACTTAAAAAATCCCTCATCAGTTTTTGCTCCCTTGTCCTCAAAAATAAATTTAATATAATGGGTTTGTTGGCAGGCTTTCTACATTAAAGGTCTTTGTGTCAAACACCAAGCATTAAATCTGATTCTTGGGGCTCAGACACCAAACAGATAAATGCAGTTATTTTCTCTGCAAAACATACGTATATTTTAGGACCCTGCACTAATGATTTTGAGGTTCAGAATCCTGCTGAGTTTGCACACTTCTAGCTAACACAGTATGGCTCACAAAACTGTTGATCACGCCTTGTTTAACACACGTTTTCACATCTATCAGCTCCTTTGGGATGCAATGTGATTACCAGGCTTAAATGGAGATCAATGGCCATGATGGGAGGCATTTACCATTATTCAGAGTGCACAGCTAATATGGCTTTGACCCACAACGCTATGAGTATTTAATCATAGAAGTAATCATTTTGTATTAGAAATGTAACATTGGGCTCAAATTTCCTGTTTCACAAGATTATATAAGATCCAACTTTGGGGAAGTTTAGCATAACAGCTGTTATAGCATTATATTTGACACTGATGCTCCCTGAAACAATTTCTTTAGGATATTGACATTATATCTTTTGATCACTTAAGAGTTCCAATCAGATCTTTATTTCCTGAAAAAATAGTTCTAAAAAAACAACACAATTAATTTGCAAGCCCTTCATTTTGTTTGCCTGTCAGTGCAAAAGGTTTGTCTTTGGCACCAAAATCTAATGCAAGAAAGCAGAGGTAGGACAAAGTCATTGTTTTGCAAGTCACATGTAAGACTCAAGTCTTTGCTCTCAAGTCCCGAGTCACGTCCCAAGTAAAGACAGGCAAGTCTCGAGTCAAATCCAAAGTCCTAAACTTTAAATTTCTAACATAAAATAAAATAAAATAAAAATAAAGTTAAGACAAGAAGACAACGTAACCCACTTCTTCACAGTTTGTTCTTTAACTTGATTGGTTGCTGTCGGATGCTTCAATCAAAGTGAATTCTTGGGGGAAAATGTCGACTTGCTGAGAATGAACAGCGTTAACATTAGCTGATTCAGGAAATGAAGGGACACTTCTTAAATAACATACGTTTAAGTCTCAAGTATTTTCGAGTCAAAAGGCTCAAATCCAAGCGAAGTCACGAGTCATTTGTGTTTAAATCCAAGTCGAGTTGTAAGTTGTTTACAAAATTGTCAAGTCGAGTCTAAAGTCATCATATTTGTGACTCGAGTCTGATTCAAGTCCATGTCATGTGACTTGAGTCCAGACCCCTGCAGGAAAGGCCTTCTTCATATCTGCAGTTTGTTGTTTGTCCACAAGTTTTTGTTAAAGAAAAGCTAAAATTAATGTCTTGTTTTTGCACATGACAGTCCAAAAACTTTAACTGCTCTCAGTTTACTATCATATGATAGTGAACACTGGCAAATCCTAACATTTGCAGGGTCAGGAGTTTCATTTTTTTTGCTTGATAAGTAATTTTTTGTGAGCCAACTGTGACGATGCATGCTCAACAACTGTGCATTTACTGCTTTGTTTCTTTAGTTGCTGCTTCTATACACATTTGGAGGAAGTATTCAGTCTGACTTCCTTCTATACCTTGCTGAATGTCATCCAAACAATCTCATGATGGATGAGTCTTTTTTTGCTTTAGAGTATGCACAGTATATCTTACTGACATTGATATAAAATCTGCTGTGTCACTGGTTGGGATTTGTAATCAGCATAGAAGTCACCTCTGCCTTGCTTCTTTTCCCCTTAGTCACTCTACGCCCAATTTAGCAGCAGACACATCTTTTCCTGCAAGGTGCACAAGCTTTACCCTTGAAAAGATATTTTCACTGGGAACGCTCTCGTCTGACAGGCTGCTGTTTGTCTTCTCTGTGCAGCTTAAAGCTTGACACAATAATAATGACAGAAGCAGAGATGATCTTGTAATATGTTTCAGCTTCTGCATATGTTCTATAACAGGTCATGTCAGTAACTACCAATCAATCAATCAAATTTGGTTTTGTATAGCCCAAAATTACAAATTACAGTTCGTCTCGGAGGGCTTCATAAACTGCACAGGCGTGACATCCTCTGTCCTTAGATCCTCTCACTGGGTGAGGAAGAGCTTAAAAACCCTGAATCGATGGAAAGCATCAGGGAAAATAAGAAACCTCCATGCAATAGGTGTCACCTGTACAGAACGCAACAGCAAAACAATCGCTATCTACACTGTAATCACGATACACTATGTAATCACTATAACTACAATGTTGCTGCTACAATTTAAATTATGAGATATAGGCCTATACGAGAGTCTGTAGATCAAGGAGGTGAAGTCCGTGAGTCCAGGAGCACAGTCTATGGGTCAGACATGTAGTCTGTTGATCCAGAAGGTGATGCAGTCCACAGAACCCAGAGGCGCGTGCAGTCTATGAATCAAGGCGGTATTGGGTGGTCCGGACGAGGAACCCAGGCCACAAGATCTCCTATTCTACTTGCAGCTTCCCAGCTGATTTGCTGCTTTTCCCTATGTCACACATTTAGAAAGCAAAAGAGTAAAAGAGCATAAACCCAGTGCAGTTTTTGGTTGTTGAATTATACATAAGCTGATTCAGCAAAAGCCTGAACCCCAAGTTCCTTTCAGGGTTGTGCCGCTACTATTTTACAAGCTCTGGCTCGCTTGGACTGAAATCCAATTGTTTGCCATCGATCACCGCATCACTGGGATCCGCAGGATGGTAAAGTTTTCTTACTGGAGCAGAGGATATCACCTCATAGCTGTCTGACGGCTCAGGGTTGGAGATGAATGTGAAATATGGTGGCAGTGTTGCTTCACACGGCCGTTGAACAGCAGTCATGCAAAAGTATTGTTGGCACAGAGGTGGATTTTTAGCCATGCTAGCCATGCTCACTCTATAGATGTCAATGTCAGGCTGTCATCAGTATGTCCAACACTTTGGCCGAGGCTGAAATATCTTAACAGCTATTGATTTGATTACTGTGAAATTTGATTCAGATGTGATTAATCCCTCTATCTTTGTGAAACTGCTGACTTTTTTTGTAGCGCCACCAACAGAATGAGGTTTTCACATAAAATATCTAAACAATTACAAGACAGTTTGACCCCTGGCTTTTTGTCCAGTACAGTACAGTAAGGTGTCAAATCTCTTAACAACTATCAATGGATTGCATGCAATTTGGTTTATGTTCAGGTTGCCCACAGGAGGAATTGTATGAACTTTTGTGGCTCTGGCTCTTCTAGCGCCACCGCAAGGTTGAATGTTGAATTTGTTCAAAGGATCGAGATATCTGGTCATTTCTGTCTTCTTGTGACCAAATACCTTTAAATCTCTGTGGCTCAGCAGTCTGTCATTATTCTAGCTTGCAAATTCCGGTGTTTGAATGGCCTAATAGTCTTGTATGAACGTGTTTGTATATAGACATTCTGAATATAAATAACATTAATGTTCTATTTACTGCTGTGATTTTGAAATTGTAACCCTGTGTCTATATGTGAAGGCCTGTGCAGTATTCATGGGTCGTCTGCACATAAACAGTTGGACTGAGTATTATTGCACGTCTATGCCAGCGATTCTGATGTCATTCCAGAGAAATCCCTCCTCCGTCTCTCGGTGTCCCCAGCTGTTGTTTCAATATCGTCTTTTAAAGCCCACGTTAATAAAACAGTAATTGAAAGAGCTTTGCATCCTCCTGTATCCAGTTACTTACACTTTGGTAATATGCACAAAAGCTGTTTGTATGGCTATTCCCTCCGGTCCTTTCCCGAAATGATGAAATGTGTGTGTCTGTGTGTGTGTGTGTGTGTGTGTGTGTTTTTATGTGTGTTGGGTGTGTGCGCTAAATAGATCCTATAATTGCAACAAAGACAGCTGACTTGACAATAGTAAACTGCCAACGCTTTTCTCTCGCCTGAGTCTCTAGTTTCTTCTTCTTCTTTAGCTGTAATATATTCAGTGAAGGCACGTCTGTAGCCAAAATCAATTTGCCGTGTTATGTGGGCAAGTTTCCATCTACCTCCCTCTGTCCTCTTGTTGCCCCACTGTGACTCAGTTGCAGTTGTGGTTGTTGAGGTTATGTGGTTTTTTATAGCTCGACTCTCTCTTGCTCCAGAGTTGCAACGATTAGTTGATCAACAGAAAATGAATCTGCAGTTGTCAGGATAATTGGTTTGTAGTTTTAAAGGGGAACTTCAGCCTAATCTGTCCCAAGGAGCATGACTCCTCACCCCGATGATTACGCTGTCTTGGGCTCTGAGACTTAAAGTTTTAGGAAACCTTGCTATGCACATCTACAGGTGTGGCATTTGAAAAAACGAAGCAGGAAGGTTGTAAAGAAAGACATTTTGAGTTGCACTGTGGAAAAGGAAGGATCCATACTAGGAACTTTCAAATCAGAAAATCTTGACTGTTACTGTTGAATTTTGAACATTCTTGCTTTAATCTGCCTCATTTGTGTCCCCCATCTGTATGGAAATGTGACTAAACTGCAACAGTTTTAAGCAAAAATTTCATATATATGAGACCTCTGGCTGAATAAATGTGAGAGTTTTTTGCTCTTTCTTGTCTTTTTTTAAAAACCTTGTTGAAAGCGTTTTCAGAATAGTATAAACATTCAGTGTAACATTTGAACGGCTCTGCCGCAAATGCACATACAAATACAGTAAAAAGAATACAACATTATTGACTCAGATACGATCAGCATTTAAAATGCATGCACGCAGCAATCGACCGTACACAGCCACATGACCATTCCACTATAGACCCCCTTTTTTAATGTGTTCTAACACTGGGCACCACATTTTGTCAAAAACCTGATTCTTGTTCTAGTGAGAGAATCTCAATTGCTCTAACTGCAGCACTCTGATCCACGTATCATATGTTGGAGTACAGTCTGACTTCCACATACATAGAATTAGTTTTTTTACCACCACCATACCTACATAGACAGCCTGAGTTTCGTGAATGTTCATCATCGGTAACACAGTCATAACACCTAAGATGGCAACCAGTGGATTGGGCTCCTGGTTCCTCCCAAAAGCCAGAGAGAAACACAAAAACACACCTTTCCAGTAATTGTAAAGTTTTCAACATGTCCAGAATGAATGTGTCAATGTTCCCTCTGCCTCCTTACATCTGCTAAAAAGAAGTGACACATCAGGGAAAATCTTATGCGATCTATCTTTAACATAGTATAACCAGTGTATTCTTCAGAACTGTATCAGACTGTGTCTGGAGTTGATTGAACATGTATGCACACTTTTGAGACTTTCTGCTTTTCTTTCTCTTTAATTACAGTAAATTGAATATTTTGAGGTTTTCGACTGCAGATTGACTGTAATAAGATACATGAAGTCGTTGCCTTGGATACTGATGGGCATTTTTCACTATTTTCTGTCATTTTTTTTTTTTAAAAAAAAAGCAAATTAAAAATAAAAATGACCTTCAGTTGCAGTTTTACTCTAGTTTTTGTGGAATAAGCTAAATGAGTAAAAAGCAAGGGCTTTGTAAATTTCAGGTGGGCATTGTCTGCTTATACTTCTTATCTCTGCGTATCACAATGGACAAATCAAATAAGTATACTTTATGTGTATTTGAGGATAAGCGGTGTCATGGTGTACAGTTTTGCCAAAAGTGTGTTTGCCTCTGATTTTGGCATTTTAAAAAGGTGTTTGCACTAAAATAGCTCCCTCAGCGTCATGCCAGCATAACGGTTTTAGCTGAATTAATCTCAAGAGCTCAGCAGCGTCTCATTAAGTGCCCACTCTCCATTGATTGAAGTTCCGCTCTGTCAATAACCCAGTAATTTTGTCTATTCAGGCTGCTGGTTTCCTTGGATTGCATGGCCATGTGCTGACGCAGCAAATCAAGATGCTGTCTCATTAATTTGTTGCTGGTTGTGGTTCGGTTTATCTGCTCCAGTGGGACGAAAAGACGCTGGTTTTCTCTTTGATGACCATGTACAGTATCACTGATGTTTTGATTGTGTAGAATTTTATTCTGGTGATGTGATCATATTGTTTTTGTTCTACAAATGTTGTTTCTGTTGCCCAAATTAATTATTTCAAGCAAATCAGATTTAGACTGACAGTCAGCAGCAGTGCTGGTGGTTTTGTGAGGCTGAACTTTCAACTTAGTCTCACTGCATTTCTTTCAATAGTGATAAAATTTGATCTTTAAAATTTGTGTACATTTGTGTATGTTTCTCATGGCCCTGGGCTTGGTTGTCTTTTGTACTTGCATCGCGTTTGCAAGATTAAATGATGCAGTTCACTTATGAACCACGCCGTAGTCACAGAGAGGAGATTGTACAACATGCAGGACTCTCACACTCAGACAACTAGAACACTTTGGATAAGATCAGGGAAAATTTGTCCTGCTGACTGTCACAAAAACCATGTGTTCATGAAATATAGTCGTCATAAAATTGAGTTCATTTATTAATTTTATTACACAGACACGACTTTTCCATCTGGAAGTCGTGCTAACTGACTGTTATTTTAAAAAAGGACAATTTGCTCCCATTATTAAGGTTCATAATAAAAATTACAACCTGCTATTAACCTGCTGGCAGTGTTCTCATATGGGGAGTGTTATGTGGGATTGAATACATAAAGGGGGATTAATTGGATTAAGCATTGGTTTATTTTATATCTTATCTTCTTTTGCAACTTTATGATCTATACTTATTTGGAAAAAAAATCTAAGTACTTGTTCTAAGTACACTGCATACTGTATATTAAAGAAAAATATTTTCTCTGCACCGTAATGTTGACAGAATATAGATTATCAAACATTTTTAATGTCTTTTTAAGTCTACAGACAAATTACATGTTTTGTTTGTTTGTTGTTTTCATCATGGGTTGTCTTGCCACTGCTGTTTATCAGCAACAAGGCCTCTCTGGTTGCTAAGGTGGGCCTGAGGCTCCCTGACAGCCGAGAGCACCTTGGGGCCCAGAGGCTGCAGCTCTGTGGCGCGTCGGGAATTCCCCCAAGTCTTCATCTCTTACCAGCACCCTGCAGGACAGATGCAAACAGGGATGTAAAGATGGTGAACCTGGTGCTTTCAGCTCGGACTTATTTTTATTTACTCAATTTATTCCAAATTTTGGACTTGCAAAATATTTATAAGGAAATAAAGAGTTGTTTTTAATCGTTAGGGGCCTTTTAAAGGAAATTTTCACAAATTTTCTGGAGTAGAAAGCCAACTTTTGCTTTATAATGATCAGCAGCTGCACTTCTTTTTCTACATTTCCTTCACCACTTTATTGCTTGATTTGAACTATTTGCAATAACCAAAACAATGCCGTGAATTGGTTGATGCAGGTTAGTTGCAGGTTGTATTACCCACAATAATAATGCGCAATCTGACCAGGCAAAATATCTGGTTATGTAAACTTCCTGAACAAACAGTAAGGAAGTGTCAGACAGGATTGCCATTTGCTCTCTTGTGACTGCCTGTGACTGTTTTTACACCTTCCTTCTAAATAAGGCAGCAGGCTGCCAGGACATATGACCGCCGTCCCGATTTGGGTTCTGGACACAGTATCCATCCATCCATCCCATGATTGCTCAATGCCAATGAAACCCACACACACACACACACACACACACACACCCCTCCTGCAAGTCTCCCATGTGAGAAAGAGCTGCGTCAGGTCAGCCACAGTAAGTCAGAGGAAGACTGGAAAAATAGGTTAGAATACTTTCAAAATAAAAACACAAAATGCCCTAACTTGGGGGGAACAATTGGGGGCTTGCAACCCGAAATTCCTTTGAGATGAGATTTTATGTTAATTCATATAATGATAAATGATAATAATAGTAATAGTAACACCGACTGTGTTGACAGTCTTCTAGATCTCAAGGCTCAATCTATGGCTGCAACTCTCAATTATTTTTACTTACAGTCTGTAATTTTGGTTGGTTTATGTACAATATGTTATTTAAAAATAGAAAAATGGTTATGTTCTTCAAAAGTATTTTATGACCAATCCAAAAAAAGATTTTTACATTTTTGATGTAATAAATAATTGCTCAAATAATTAAAAAGTATCAAAAATTAAATCATAGTCTGGTTGCCTTTTTTTTTTTTCCTCACCTCATTTACTAAAACTTGACAGTCTGCATCTGTCTATCTTTAACTTTGTTTTAATAAGTGTGTGAAAGGGCAGCAACAACAGCATGATATCTTTATTTAAATTGCTCCATTTTCATCCTCAACACTAATGTGGCTATGAGACACACACGTGTGATTATGGATGATGCAGTGCTCTCATTTTCCTTGTACCACCTCTCATATGTTCTCAAGGTTGAGTTTTAGTGACTGTGAAGGCCAGAGCATTTGTCTTACTTCACTTTCATAGTCATTGAACCATTCAGCTGCATGTTGGTTCTTTGTATGGAAGCATTTATTCAAGATAGTTTGCTTAAAAATATAGTTTAATTTCAAAGATCTTTAGACAAGGTGATTCAGAAACTCAGTGGCGTGTTTTCTAGTTTTGGCAGCACAGTCACGCCGATGCGGGTTTTATTTTGAAAAGCATCACAGGAAACGCTTCTTCTCATACTGCCCAGCTTTTTTGACGCTCATGTGAAGGTGCAGCACCCCCCATCATTCCTATCAGAGCTGCTGCTGCCGGGGTCCTGTAACTCTCTCTCTCCTCCTCCTCCTCCCATCTCCCAGTGTTGATGGGGGGGTGCCGCGGTGAAGTCACAGTGATGTCATTTTAGGATGTGAGAGTCGGGCAAGGTGAGCTGGTTTTGCGGTGAGTGGTGTCCCCTCCACGGCCAGCGTTGCCTGTTTAGAGGCGCGGAGCGGCGAAAGATGATCATCGCCACCGGCACCAATTCAAGCTCCGACGCGCTCTGTCCCTCTCCTCCTGCTCAGATCTCGGGCCATGGGGCCTTGATCTGCCTTGATCCCAAAACAAGCCTTTACCACCACCATGCCAAAGGACAACAAATAAGAAGAGTTGCATTTTTAGGGCAGGTAACTTTGACCACGTGCCCCAAAGGTGAACTGGATGGCCATTGCGCAAAGGTGCCTCTACAGCATGTCCAGCGGGGCCAGGACGCACTGGACGCTGCCAGCAGTTATTGTACTGTGGACTTCTCTCTGCGGGATCGTGTCATCTTATCCGATTCCAAGCAGGACTAATGCGACTTTACTGGAAAAGAAGTGGGAGACCCTCTTCTCCCGCTCCTACCTGGGTATAGCCGGGGGGAAATCGGAGCTGAACTGGGAGAGTGACTATTTGCAAGGCATCAAAAGAGTGCGACGACTGTACTGCAACGTGGGCATTGGGTTTCACCTGCAGGTGCTCCCGGATGGCAGGATAAGCGGTGCACACAATGAGAACCAATACAGTGAGTCGCATCCTGCAAAGCGCTGGGACCCGAAAAAAGAGTGTAACCCTATGCGCAGTGCTGTGTGAAAGTTAGAGCGGGTCACTTGTCTTGCATGATATTTAATAAGAGGCGTCGGCATGGTTGAAAGTTTCCGAAAGCAAAAACAGTGTGCTGAGCCTCACATCCGTGCAGCGCGAAATATCCTCCCAAACCAAAAACATGACATGAATGCCTGGACACAGTCTAGAGGCTAACTTATTTTTTACCCTGCAGCAGAGCACACGCGCACACGCGCACACTCAGCACCTTCAAACACGCACACAGGGATGCATCATGTTGAAACTGCAAATAGGGGAAAATTTCACTCAGCTAATTGAGCAGAGAGAGCATCTTCTAGTCGCAGTGCACCTGCAAGGTTACACCCATCACTGCTGCATAGGCCACTTCCTCCACTTTGTCCCCAGTCGCAGTGTGACTCTGTGTTTGCTCTCCTAACACTGTGTTCCGTTTAGGTCTCATTGAGATCTCCACCGTGGACCGAGGAGTGATCAGCTTGTTCGGAGTGAAGAGCGAGCTGTTTGTCGCAATGAACAGCAGGGGAAGGTTATACGGAACGGTGCGTTCAAAAACACACACACACACACACACACACACATGCGCACGCGCGCGCACACACATCGTGCTCAGTGTAAGATGAGTTCATGGAGCTTCTGCATCCGTGGGTTTATGAGCACTGTTGTGTTATTAATATGCTGTGATGATAGGGGGTTTCACAGTGGGGTCCCGGAGCTGAATCTTCTGCTCTGTGGCAGAAATATTCACATATTCACATTCACATCCATTACAAATGAAAATCCTGCACTCAAATTTGTATTCAGGTAAAAGAACAAAGAGTAAGAGCACTCAGTATGCAGCGAAGTGGTCTGTCAGTATGTATTAATATATATATTTTGGATAATGTGACTGTTAACAGTATTTTCATGCTGTAGCTGCTCAAGAGAAAGTAAATTTTAATTAATTTATACAGTTGTCAGTTTTTAAAAGTGCATCATATTTATAACTGGTCTTCATGTAAAATCTGCAAAGACTTACGTAACTTATATCCTACAGTATATTAAAACGTTTTCATAAAACAGAAATTAAAAAGTAAAATAGTTTTAAAATGGTGCTTGAGTTTAGTACGGGAGTAAATGAGCTTTGCTAGATTCAGCCACTGCAGTCTGAATATTCATGTATTTTGTTTTTCCTTGACAAGTTCATTCAAGTAGATAATAAACTTACAGTGAATGTTAATCGGTCCTGGCTGCTAGTTAACAGTCAAACAAAGTGAACATTTCATGTTCAAAATCAATGACAAACATTTAATTGACCTCGGGTCTGTCTTTATAATATGATGTATCTGTGATCAGAACTAACAAAGTTTGTATTGTCGTATGTATGTATGTATGTATGTATGTATGGTCATTATGATTATTATAATAAGCCAGAGCCGTCTTAGGTATTTAACCATGATTCTTTAAAAGCTTCACTTATAGTTTTCTGTGTTCTAAAGTTAGTGAAGATTACGCTGTAAAATGACTTTTTAAACTTTAAATAACTTTGACTGTTAAAACCTTTTAAACATGAAAAGTTTCTTGTTTAATACTTGATATGGTGCAGAATTAAAGTGCATAAACTTAATATTCAGTGTGTGTAGTACTTGATATCGTATTTAATGGTTAATAACTGTTCCTTTTGATTTGGAGTCTTTAGGATTAATTTATTGCTTTATTAAGAGGAACCAGTGTGTGGCTCTTGTAGGGGAAAGTAAACTTATGATGTTAAACTTCCATATCT
>JAQFJB010000015.1:14277886-14291880 GCA_029874875.1 Naso minor
TGTCCTGGGCCACTTCCCCTGCTTGTCTGTGGGCTCTGCAGCAGCACTGCAGTGGCAGCGAAGTGTTGCAAGCTGGAGGCAGATAGTTTTAAATGAAATTATGGATGAGTCAATCATGGGCCTAAAGGACAGTGCAGTTGGTGGACTGGATGCACGCTGTGAGAAATGTCATGATTTCTGTTCAGTTTAAGCTTGATATTTTAAAAAAATTCAGGGGTAAAACTTGGGCTTAAAGAACACTTTTTTTTTACCATATGTTAGGGTGTTGATATAAGTATTGTTGTGTATGATGTGAGTTGGTTTACAAAGCTGAAGATGCACCATGTTTTATACACTTCCTGCAATAATGTGGCCTAATATGTAGTTAAAATCTAATTTTTTATTGCTTCAGTCAGTTTGTCTATCTTACAGCATGCATTTACCCATGTAGCTTCTGCAGCTGTTTACTAGAAAACCCAAATCTTGCGTCGCCATCAGCCTCCATCCGTTCCTGTGTTTAGAGAGGAAGCCAGACTATTTAAATCCAGGAAAGACGTATGCAAGGGAGCCGGCCTGCTGTCTTTGTTGTTTGTCAAACCCCCTGCAGGAATGTGGATCTGCCAGGATGACAGGCAGCCTCCCACATACCTGAGTGCCCCCGAGCTCTGTCACTCCCAGCTACCCTCCTCCGACTGTCCCTTACCCCTCCTCACCTCTCCAGTCCCCCGCTGCAGGCAGGGACCTTGGGATTCCAGCTGTAACCCAGGAGCTTCCTCCTCTCCTTTCAGCCTTTTTTAGTTCAAGGTCAGAGTCACGGACCAGCCTTGGCCCCAACCCCAGTGGCCGCGGTGGTCGGCTATATGGGTCGTACTGTTTCCATGAAATAGGAATTTAAAGTATCTTTTTGACAGATGAAACACTTTATTTGATGCTCAAACACAAAATGATTTAGTGGATGGATGGCTCAAAAATAGCTCTTGCAGTTCCTCCTTCACTATCTGCAATATTTTTTAAAACAATCCTACGTCCCTTGCTGTAATTAGAGTCTAATCTCTTTAAAATGCTGCTCTAGAACATGCTGTTCACTCCCCTTCCCAAGTGCTCGTGTCGGGGATTTTGGGAGGGGACATCTGCAGAGTTAATGCAGCGTATGAGGAGCCGAGTCACGCAGAGCCTCATCACTCCTGCTGCACTCCAGTCCTGCAGGACGGCGCACCTGCCATCCTCAGGACGATCCCTTTGCTGCTGCTGCTGCTGCTGCTGCTGCTGCTGGCCACTGCCATAACACCTTTCACCACATACTGACACAGTATCACCTGCTGCTCAACTGTCTATGACGCACACATTGATTCATAACAGTATTTTTCTCACAGATGAATCTCTTGCTCTTTTTGTTGCAAGACTTTTTTAAGGAGTGCAGAGATGCTACACAGCAGAGAAAATTTATTCAGCTAATAAAAAAGACCTGTTGCTGCTTTAGATGAGGCTGCATTAAATACCACTTATGTACATTTGTTGTAGGGAGAAAATTGTTATGTTTTTGGCTCAAGCTGCACACAAAATCCATGATTTTAGCATTAATTTAGCAGAGGAAGGTGTGGAAGTGAACTTTGTGCATGCACAATGAGCATTTCTCCTGTCCACCTCACAGTCACCTCTAGCAGCAACCTATGTGTGACATCACAATTATAAGCTACAGTATAGAAGGGAGTTTTTTCTGTTTAAAACTTAGATGTGGATCCCCAAAAGAATGAAGGTCTGTGTCTAAAACATGAAGCTCGCCTTTCAGCTTTGACCAAAAAATTGTATCCAGATCTATCTGTCGTCGCTTTTCGTTCCACAGCTTATCATAAATCAAATTTAAATCAATTCAAGGTGAGGAATATCTTTAAATAATGTTTAATGTGCTATTGGCATACCTGAGCCCCAAGCTTAATTATGGGTTTGTGCTCCCTGTATTTTCTTTTAAACTCCTGCTGTAAAAGGGAGTAATCCACTCGATTCCTCTCATCTCTGTTCTCATATACCTCACCCTCTGCCTTAGTTTTGGTTCGCTGATGACTGTAAATTAAGACGAAACAAACTACATTTATTTGTTTCTGAAAACACACAATGCTAAGTAAGGATATTAAAGTTTTTTCCTTTTATTTTTGTACGTATGTGCTGTGCACAGCAGTCTACTGTATTCCTGAGATAATAATAAATTTTTTTTTTTTTTTTTTAAATTGGTTGCTTCTAAAGTGTCTTTCTCTCTTTGTTGGATCAATGTTTTATGTATTTAGCAGTGATGAAAAAGTACCCAGAGCCATTACTTGAGTAAAAGTGCTGGTTCAGCAATATGAAAACACACCATTGCGTGGAAAAATTCTCCATTCCCAAATCCTGAAGTGCAAGAATATTATCAGTAAAATCTAATCAAAGTATTTAAAGTTTAAGGGCTCGTTTTAACTACTTTAAAAACACTTTCTTAACCTAAGGGTCAGGCTTATCAACAGAACACAAGATTTATCTGAAGGATCACGAGATGATTAGTCTTTTCTTTTTTGTGAAATAATCCAAATTTTTCTTGAGGCCTTGAACAATTATTTAAGTTAGCCTAAGTGAGAAGTCCAAGAGGAAATCACTGCTGTCAAACTACTAACAATTAAAACACATCTGAAAAAACATGACAACAAACAAACTAAAAGGTTGCTACTCCTTTTCTTGAACAATGTGTCATTGTTGAAAAGATTTTCATATGCTGCTTTATATAATCTCTAAATCCAGTAAATAAAGCCATCAGATAAAGTGACATTTAACATAAGGATATTTATCTCTAAAAGGGATAAGCATTAAGAAGCATGCAAGAGAAATACTGACAAGGTATTTAATGTAAAGTGCTTGAGTAAATTTATTTCAGCTAGTTTCAGGTTTAACTGCCTAAATTATCTTGATTTTCCACAACTGAGAGCAGGTTGTGAGTTTAATAGCCTGGATCTAAAGCAAGTTTAATTTTCAGGAGTATTCTCTGTATTATAATACAGTTTAATGACTTATGACTTACTAACAGCATCTGTAATAGTCAATGATAGGCCGGTCAAATGTAACTTCTTAGTCTTGGTATAACAGACTAATTAAGGGAGTGGCTCCCTCTGCTGGTGAAAGTTAAAAATGGTGAGTTAGACGGTGCGTAAAAGCGGCAAACTGAACCTCAGACAATGACACGGACAGTTTAATTTGGAGAAACAAACTATGAAATGTTTCGTATAATGGTGATTGAGTCATTTCTTAATCAAGAGTTATGGAGTTTGCACTTAAAAACGTCAATGTCATTAATTCACAACTAACTGATAGTATTTATCCCTGATTTAATTAACAAAACATTCTCAACCCGATGGTATTTATATCCTTTCTTCTTGCTTTATTTTTTCTGTCTTTTATACGTTGCATAATGGACAACTTTTCCAGTTCAAACCGAAAACACTGAACCAGTGGACTTTGGACCATTAGGAAACAGACTCAGAATAATGTTTAAGGTGGATGAGTCAAGACGTGTCACCAAAAATAAGAGTCCTGTCTGACCAAGAGCATCGGGATAAACAGACAGAGGTGGAAGTGGCCCTTCCGCTGCAGCAAAGCCGCACATCTGCTTTGGGGGCGAGTTTCTTTTTTTTACGTAAAGGATGTGAGCAGGAGTGGCACTTCGGGGGGCTTTAAATAGGAACTGTCTCCAAACTTTGGGACAACAGAGCATCTGAAAACTTCAGCAGCTCACAGAGGAAACCACCAGTTTTTTGCTCTAGGATGGACATCAGCAGGAGCCTTGGGATGAGGGACACTGTGCTGGCGCTCTTACTCGCTGTCCTCTGGGAATTTCATCTCGGGGAAACAGCCCCGAACCCGTCGCCACTGGTTGGATCCAACTGGGGGAACCCGAGGAGATATGTTCACCTGCAGACGTCCACAGACCTCAGCAACTTCTACTTGGAGATCAAATTAGATGGCACTGTGCGCAAAACTACAGTCAGGAGTTCATATAGTAAGATTGTCTTAATGTTTTATTTTGATTTATGTAATGTAATGTGATTCTGGTTCTGTCTTACACTGCTCTTTGCCTTTTTTCCATGCAGGTGTCATTTCATTGAAAGCTGAAACAAGGGATCGCATTGCCATTCTCGGCGTCAAAAGTAGCCGTTACCTGTGCATGGATGTGGAGGGCAACCCATTCAGCTCTGTAAGCCAATACTTACCTTTAGTTCGGTTGACTGTTAATTTTAATTTGATCAATTTTGAGAGAAACTTTCCATTTTGAGTTCCCTTTGGCACCCTCGTGAGGGTTTACGCGTCGCTTTCAAGAATGAGTTTTCATTTTACGCACAAACGCACTGCAACTGCAGGATGGCTTAACATCCATTTCACTGATCATTTTTTAAATCACTCAGTTCGAGTAACTGTCACTTTGACAGAATATTTCATTTAAGAGTTTAGTTTCGTCCTTGGTACCATTGTGGGGTTTACACATCGTTCTAACACCGCTTTATTTCCTTTTACGCACAAAAGTTACTGCAGTCATGGGATGTTGCAGCATTTATAAATTTAATATATTATTTTTAAAGAAATTTTAAAAATTAATTTTAAAAGAAATTATTGATACAAACATTGAACAAACTTGTCATAGATCCAAAGATATTTGACTTTTCCGAAACAATTTCATTTGTAAAACAGGTTGTTACAGAAATTGACTATAAGAAAACTTTTTGCACCTAAAACACAAGATTTTCCTTTTTTCTTTTCTTTTCTTTTTTGAACGGGTTTTTCGTTTGTTTCCTTTTTTTTAAAAAAAAAAGAAGAAACATTTTCTTTAGATTTAACTCATAAAGATGAAGTGTCTGAGTTAGTCACAATTTACCAAAGAGAATTTTTTTAGCTGTTTGGTGAAGTTGAACATATTTTGTGCAGCAGCCGATTTGGAATACTGATAACATAAATAAAACTTTGCTAAAACCAATAAAATCGATGTTTAACTTCTTGTCTGAGTAGAAATAGGACATTTCTATGCTGTAACTCAGTTTTCTCCCTCTCGTCTTCCCCCTTTCAGCCTATCTGTCTCAAGGACGACTGCCTGTTCAACCACAGACTTCTAGAGAACAACCGGGACGTGTACTACTCCAGCCGGACCGGCATCCTGTTCAACCTGGAAGGCTCCCGGCAGGTGTTCTCAGCGGGGCAGAACCTGCCTCAGACCTCCCTCTTCCTGCCCAAGAAGAACACGGTGCCACTGGAGCGCCTCCTGCTGCACAGGGAGAAGAGGAACCAGGTGGTGGATCCCACCGACCCGCACAACGTCATGGGTCAGACCGAGGACGGCTCGGACTCTCGGGCCGTGCAGGAGGACGACGCTGACCTGGAGGTGGAGGTAGAGGTGGAGACCGGGGACGATGTGCGCAACGTGTCCCGGGAGACGCCGCTGGCTCCGTCCACCCACGACCCCTGGAACGTTCACTCATCCAACCCGGCCAGCCCCCGGAGCACCGGGACCATGGGGTGACTTCAGTGGGAATTGATGGACTGATGGATATATTTACTTTAGTCTGAGTGAGTCCAAGTATGGTTAATGATCATATAAGAAAAAACACATTAACATCAGACTTTAGTTTGGAAAAACAAAGCGTTTAGGTTGTTGCTTCTTTCTCACACCGACTAAATACCTAATTAATCACCAGTCATTCAGAAAAGCAGTGTTCAAACACTGTGTGTACAAAATATTAGACTTGACTTGCAGACCCTTTTGCACATTTTATAGCCTAGTGTCAAAACTCGCCTCCTGTAATGAGATCAGTGCAGATTTAAGTTTAGTCAGTATGCATTTCACCTGAATTCATCTCATGAATAATGAATATTTTGTACATTTACAAACAGGTTTCCTGTTGAAATGAAAGATGTGTGGATACAGTGATTTCACCAGAGCTAAAATGCCTTTATGTGCCAAGTTGAGTATTTCTCTTTCCCATGCATTACAATTAGTGTCACGTAGCTTGATTTGATGATTTGATCCTTCATTTGATTTTTATCGCCGACATGAAATCTACATGATTCATTTTAGGTAGGATGTCATTGCTTACCAATGTTTGGGTATAGCTGGAATATCTGAAAAGCAAACAAAGCCTCAGAAATTAATAGTCAGCCTGATTTGTTTTGGGGTTTTTTTTGTTTGTTGTTTTTTGTTTTCTTTTTTTTGGATGATATCTTCTTAAGGTTTTTGCAGCTGGTCTGAGAAAGCCACACTTTAAAGTGACATTCATGTTATCTCAAGACAGAAGCCTGGCGGACTGAAGGCCCTGTCTACTGAAGTGAAACGAGGCAGGCGTGACTTTAAATCACAATATATAGCCTACATGAATATACTTAAGAGTTGCATTTAATAGAGTTAAGGTTAAGTTTTGCCATTATTTTAAAGTCTTAAGTTTACTGAGCTGGATATTGGAGATTTGAAGTTTGCTTAATGTTAAATTTTCTAAACCTTAAACAGCAAATTCAAAGATTTCCTAAACCTACAGATCACTACAATTAGCCTACAGTGGCCTGTTTGCTGTGTCACTATATTTGTAGCCTACAGTCCAATTCATGACTTGAAGGAATATAAGTACAGGGTAAACAACTTGACAAAGCAGTAATCTTGAAATTAAATCTGAACTCTTGTGGTTTCACAGGTGCTGGGCACCACCAGCAAACACCGAAACCATTCCCAAAGAGTATTTATTTATTTAATTCCATTCCTTTGTTGTTATTTATGGTATTTATAAGAATGCTTTACAGTTAATTGTAAATTTATAGGCTGTATTAAAAAAAAAAAAAACATGGTTTGTCTTTGAATGTATGAGTTGGAGCTGTGGATGGTGTGGTGCTTGAATTTGGGACAAATTAAACTAATAAAGGAAACATGTTTCATTTGGTGTTGTGTTATGTAAGCTTTGGTGTTCAAACATCCTGTGTCAGACAAGTCATGAATATGTTGAATCTTTTAACACTGACCCAGTTACGTGGCAGTTCCGCTCATTAGTTGCACTTTGCAGGACTTCCACCTGTTTAGCATACAGGTGCATGTGTCGTAGTTGAGTCATGTGGTGCTAAAAATACACTTGGAGCCATTTTTACTCCAGCAAACAGTTAATTCGGTTAATGTACCCCATTAACCTTTGACATGATACGAAATAGCTTGGAAATTAGTAAGATAAGACACAATTTTAGGTGTTGATAAGTGAGCTTTAGAAGAGCTTGTAGGTGGAATTAGTTACCATTCAGTGGCGGACTCAGGATGTTTGAGGGGCAGGGGCAAAAATAGTATGAGGGGCACTTGTTGTATGCTGTGGGGCAACAGCGTGCAGAAAGTCATTTGGCACTTTATTACATTCTGTCCACCAAAAGGGCATCTTAGAAAGCACTTTACCACGTTTTTTCTGCACAGGAAGGGCACCCTGAAGGGCACTTTACCACATTTTGTCCACTGGAGAGGCATCCTAAAAGGCGCTTCATCACGTTATATTTACCATAGGGGCATCCAGGCAAAGCTACAGATAACAGCAGGTTAGCTTAGCTTAGCTGGAAACAGGATGAAAAAGCTAGGCTCTGGGAGACGGCAATACTGGTGGACTCACAGGGGAGGGGGGGCAGGTGCTCTCATGTTTGAGAAACATGCTGTGAAAATGCCCTCTTGTGAGTGCTGCCAATCATCTAATCTAAGGTTATAGCAAAGATAGTTTTTATTCCACTATAGTAAAACTGTTACTCGGAGGTCAATCGTTAATTCACTACTTATAATGGAAATACAACGCTGACAAGGTGCAGGATGTTTAAAGTGGGTGGTTGCTTTTCACAGTTCAGTAAGGACCTTTTTATAACGTTAGAGCATAATAAGTGCTCCAACATCTTTCAGTTACTAATGATGACAGAAAATTATACCATTTGTGTTAGACATGTTATGGGAGACACTAAGCCTCTTTTTCTGTGTTGCTAAACGCACTTATGAGTACTTCTGAGATTGTTTCACTCTAAAGTTGCTTATAAGTCTGCAGATGTGGCAACGCTTAATATATTTAAATCGTGTACCATTCAATGTGGCAATTGGAGGAATAAGCACCTTTATGCAGTCTGTAGGGATGAAAAAATGTGTAAACACCATGAAACATATAAACCTATAAACAATTCCTCCCTCTATTCCCTGTCATATTTTGTTCCTGACAGTTGCTGTGCATTTGTGTTCAATGGAATGAACTTTTTTTAGGTTTTACCATGTAATGGTGACAAAAATAGATTGAACTATATTGAAATAATGAGGCCATGATGAGCTGCAAGGCTCAGACATTCAGTGGAGGATAAAAATAGAAATTAACAATTCTGTTGAACACTTTGGAGCCTGAAACACCTATGATATGCAGCACCCAGCATCAAATACAATGACAGATGTCAAACACCTGTGCAACTTGTTTATTTTCTTTATCCACACATATGTATAAAACTCGACACATATTCAGTGCTGTCATGTTGTATTGCACCAGTAAAATGAGCAACACAGGAGGATACACATCAACATGAGAATGCCACTCTATTGTTGAAAGTAATAAATAATCCCTTAAATAATTCAGACTTTGGTATAACATGATAAAATGGACCATAAAATTACCAGTATTAAAAAATGTAGTACAAGTGATTACTGGCCTACAGCTAGGACGGAAGATAATGAAATTGTTTGATAATACAGTGTTGCACAATTATTTTGACTTAAGCCACAGGAAACACAATTATGTTGAAGAAGACACCATTTGTCATGTGCATTTGACATTCAGTTACCTGTGGTAACTCTGAGTTCTTTGCCTATTTCCCTCAAGTGTTGACGATTGTACCCGTCAGACACTGTGTGTACTTCTGCACACAAACAGTACACACACCCCATGCATTTAACTTCTATCTCATTTCTTTCCCTTTACACTATTCAGCAGCCGTGAGGTTCGCCAGGTGATCCTTCCTGTTGGTAAAGACGCAGCGAGCAGCTGAGATGACCGGGCCAGAATCTGACTGGCTCAGAGTGAGAATGAAGCGACTGATGCCCGTGTTTGGACAGGGTGCAAACAGATGGGACATCTTCACCCCTGCAGGCAGAGAGCAATTCATGTCCTCTACAAGGTGCTTGACGGCTTCACGGATGTAAGCGCCGTGGCTCACAGCAAGAGCGTGAACCGACACTCCCTGGAGACCATCGTCAGCAGAACCGCTTGGAGGGACGTCCAAGGTGGCAGCTGCAGTCCCATTCGCAGCGTCTTCAACTTCCTGTGCTCCTGCAGAGACATCTGGTCTTGACCAATCATGTTCATCCGACAATTGCTTGAAAAGGACTTTGAGGAATTTTTTGAATCGCAGCCTCACCTGAAAGGAATGTGACAGTAGACCAGAGCTAAATGGTGAATGTTGTGGCTTTATTTTTGGTTTCTATCATTGTAAACAGATTAAGTTTAGGTTTTGAACCATTGGTCAGACAAAAGATGATGCTGGTCTTGGACTCTAGAAAATTCAAACATCTTTCCCTTGTTTCTGTCATTTTACAGAAAAAACCCAATTGTTTTAGCAAGAAAATAATCACAATCACAGCAGAAGTCACACTTTGATGACAATAAATCATCAGGTACACCGAAGGATTAAATGTTTCTCTATGTGTTGAGAATTTTTTTAACATCTCAGATAGCACAGCAATCAAGAGACCAATTAAATTAGCAGAATTAATGAAAATGCATGGGCACAAAGCTTCAAACAAGGCTGCTCTTCTTCTTAATTAGTAAATGTTTAATGTAGGCAAAGTACATAACTGTTGTTGAACAATGACCTCATGCGATCATCCAGTTTTCTGCAGGGTTTTCCTCATTATCCTTTGTAAGCAAGTCAAAAACATCTTGGCATCTGTCCAGAAACAAGCTGATAGAAATATGCAAAATGGGCACTAGATGGCACCGTTAGACAAGCAAAACTGTCTTAACCTTGGGTTTCAATGTGGCTGTTTTTAATTTTGCTTTGAACAGCACTGTGTAATCATTATCCAGCTGATGAATCCTGACTGTGTGTGACTCACCTGCTCTGACGTCTCTCCTCCAGGAGGAGTGTAATCCCGACATGACTGGCCAGCAGCGTTGGCCATATTTTTCAGATCATCTTTGGGCCGTCCTTCAGCAATGCCAAAACTCTGCGTTTGCAGCATAACCACAATTACGGTAAGAAAAAAAACGACTGTAGCACAATATTTAAAGTTTTGATATTTGGAAGTAATATGAAGACAACTGATCTTACCTTCTCTCTGAGTAACGGCTCTAAAACCATCTCCATGCCAGAACAGTGAGTGTTGTTCCTCAAAATTATTTCAGCTGTCTGACAGAGGAAATGTATTCTGGAAATTACTGACTCAAAACATTTGTCAGTGCCAAAAGACACTGCCATGGTCAAATTAAAAAGCCATTAATACACTGTCAGCACCAGTGAGTCAACGGCAACAGAGACATGAATGCTCACACAACTATTTCATAACTGGAAATTCTTCACATGCATCCTGTTTTTACTCTTTTCATTCAGAACCACAAAGAAACAGCAGTGAAATTTTTACTGGTTTGACAAAAGTCATTCTCATCATCCTAATGGGAAATAAACAAGCCACACACACTCACTGCTCAACGCATACTTCTGTAAATGTGTCTATAAACAAAAATGGAGGTCTGGGCTGAGGCTCCAACTGTGACACTTTTGGGAAATTTTAGGTGTCCTTGTCCAGTTACGGAGCTTTTCCATCATGATGAACACAACTTGTTAGATTAATGCAGGTTAAGGTTAACAAAAGAGTTTTTGTCTGCTAAACTAAGTGATGCTCAGCATTACCAAAAGCACCTGAGCCTTAGTTTGTTTTGTTTGTAAGACCTCCCACCACTTGGTAGCCTGGGCCCAGATCAGAGACTCTGCCCACTCCACTGAGCAGACTTGATTCTCTTGGTCTGGCATTGTGCTATGAAACTGTGATTTCTCTGGCTGAAAAGGCGATTATCCAATGAGCGCCGAGGGTGGGGAGCCACATGTGGGACCAAACTGTCTGTCAAGAAATATCAAACATTTCAACCAACAAAGCCCCGTTACAGGACCAGAAACACTTAATGTGATAGTATGTGGTGTCTTTGATATGAGTTTTTAAAAAATGCCAAATTTAGCCTATATGTAGAAAAGTAGCCGCCACCCGTCTGTTTGCGACGATGCTTCATGCAGCCCTGCCATCAGGAGACAGTGTCTGTCCTTGGCAGCAAGAGGCAGGAAACACGACGGTGCGTAGATCCCGCCGTCCCGTCTACTCACAGTGATAACATGATGTGATTTCAAGGACAAACATTTATTTGTCTCTTTTCACAATGCAAGGTGGGTCCGAATCTCAATCAAAACACAATACAACAAAATCTATGTGGTTATTTAACAGCCTGTGGAGGAATTTTTGGATTTCAGTTGTCTCACTTAGCCAGACTTCTTTCCATACACACTCCACAGCAGATGAAATGCCCCCCTGGCAACATAATGACTAAATTTGAAGAGGCAGCAACCAATGAGAAAGGGTTAGGCAACATCTAATCCCCCTCTTCTGAGAGTCCCTGAAAGTGGAGGCAATGCCAGACAAAAAGAATCGAGACCACTCATCGGACTGGGCGGAGTCTCTGGTCTGGGCTCTGGCTAACCACTTGGGGCAGTTGTGATCCTGTCACCAGGCATAATCAAGGGTTTCCACATGCAGGTGTTGCCTACTTGGACGACGCAAACAGATTTTGACCATGCAATGTTGGTTTGTGAATAAATCTTTTCTTTAATGTACCAAAAATGTGTGTGCTCTCTTTTCTACTGGAAACCATGCGGACTAAGTAATAACCTGCTTTTGTAACTAAACGAATAAACCAACAAATCAAATCACAGCTATTGTAGCCTTTTTGACAGGCAAAGGGTCACTACAGTGACCACGTCCCAATTTCAGTGTATGGGCTACAATCATTGTAGCCTTTACATACATAATGACAGAGATGTGCAGGAATATCATTATGATAGACTTAGTGTTGATAGTTAAATTACTTTAATTCATCAGTGACTGTGGTCTTACTCTATAAAATTTCTTGGCTGTCATCATCTACATAAACCTGACAAATTATCCTGCTAGAAAAGCAGACGCTACATTTTCTCCACCAAACATTCAATCCTTAAACTCAAGTCAGACCTTATATCCATATATCCATATGGAATATCCATAAAGAATCTCTACACTGTTGATACAAGTTATTAATAGATAAGGCTGTTGTTATTCTATATTTTTCATAGTGCCAACAAATCCCATGAAGAGACCCACTTAAGTTCTATTTTAGTCCATCTCTTAAATGTTTTTGACTTTTCTACTGATGATGTAAAACTTTAAAAATGGGTCAACATAAGTATTATGTCTTGTTTATTTCAGAATAAACTATAGTTTACAGCAAACATTACATGCAGGAATGAATAGGGCATGTGTGGATTAATACACATTGTCAGCGTTCATGGTAATAAATAACATGCAGTTCAGTGCAACACTGATTTTTTATTTTTATTTTTTTTAAAGTTTTTGGACAACAGCAGAGATCTGACGCACAGAGGAATAAGAGAGACCAGAAGATACAGATCAGTTTGTTGTTGGTTTTTGCAGTTTCGCGGACTTTGTTGACAAGAAGAAAAAAACTGAATATCACCAGATTTCTCCTTCAATATGCCAACAGCACTACATTAATACAGTACAAACAGGAATGACCTGACATTGTATTAAGTGGACATAAACCATCTGTTGAGCCTCTATGCAAGTGGCAGCAGGCCAGTGATTCTTCTTTCACTGGGTCACCCAATCTGTGTGTGATACCCGGATGGTGGGCCACTTTTTATGGCCTGCTTGTCAGCTGCTTCTGCCAGTCACGTCTCTGTGACCTAACTACTGTACACTGCCATTTAAAAATTAGTGAGTCCTTCTTACCTGCAATGCTCGTTGTAGGTTACTGACAAACACATTGCTGAATGGGACGTCTTTGAGGTAACGTCCTGCGGCCTCACCCTGCTGCAGACCTGTTTCTGACAGGGGCGCGTCCACACCTTGTCCTAAAAATACCATATTTAAATCAATGCAAATGAGTGACAATCAAGTGTACTAAGGTGTTATGTTTTCTATGACATGTAAGAATAGTTTTAACCCTATAACACCCACATGTTCGACCAGAGCTGTATAGGTGAGATTCATGCTGGAACAGGAAGGAAATGCGAGGCAGACTTTTACCTTGGAGCAGCTTCTCCTTGTTGTACTGTGTTTCCCCACTGTGTCAAAAAATATAGCAGTGTTATTGAATTAGCTTAAACATGTCAATATATGTTACCAGTTACGACAAGCTAATGTAGGTAACTCAGTCTGAAATTAACAGCTAGCAAAGAAGACTGCGAAACAATTTGGTGTGAACTCTAAATGACGCCAAGTTAGTAAAGTCTTGTTTCTGTTAACTTAACGCTAAATCGTACAGCTACACATCCAGCCAGCACAGTTCGTTACCAAAACTGAAAGGTCATATTGTTCCTGTAGGAAATAGTTAGAGTATTAAGTCATTAACATTCATGTTCTTTGAGAATATGACCAAAAATGAAGTCGGAGAATGATCACTTACTGTCGTACGAGTGTTAAACTAAATGTAAACATTTTCAGCAGCGGCTTTTCTGTTACTTCCTGATTGAGCTGCGATTGTGTGACGTTGCCCCACGCGTCATGACGCAAAACAAATCGCATTGCAGAGATGCGTATGTTAATGTGAATCTTGCACGTATTAATGCAGATATCAAATTAAAAACAGCTTTACCTTCTCCTCACAATTATTTTAGTTTATTACTTAAAAAAAAGAAATTTCTTTTAAATAATCGGTGTATATCTATCTATCTATCTATCTATCTATCTATCTATCTATATACATATATATATA
>JAQFJB010000015.1:14355479-14374480 GCA_029874875.1 Naso minor
TAACACACACACACACACACACACACACACACACGGTTACAACGTTATTCTTACATATAATCTATTAATGTTTTGTGGTAAAAGTAAAACATAAAGAGATAAATAAGAGAAATAAGAGAACAAACGAGTTTAAAGAGATTTGAAGAAAAGAAGTGAAACTTAAGAATAAACAATCATCACATTTAAACAACTAACAGCAAACCAATAAACGATTCATGACAACAATTCCTGCAGTTTTTAAGCGATTTATGTGTGAAACAACTCGAGAGGAAAAATCACGACAGGACCAGTTTCTGTGACTGTTTCACTCGTTTCATCCAGACTGACGCGTCTCAACCACTGCTGAGTTTCCAGAAACTTCACTTCAGATCTTTGTTGGCAACAGGATGAGCTGCGATGACTCTGATGATCCTCTGCCTATGAGTCTACTGACCACTCAACATGTGACTCTAACAAGGTTAAAGAGTTCATCGATTAATTAATCAAACGCTCCGTGGTTCCAGCTCATCTTCCTCTTGGTATTTCGTACATTTCAGGATTCAGCCTCGAACGGCAGAAACCTGTTTTAATATTTTCTGAATCGACGTCGAGTCAGAATGTCAGAAACCCCTCTGAACGTACAACGCCACCAAGCTGAGCTCAGTGCTGAAGCACAGCGCTGCGTGAACGCACACATCACAGGCGTCACGACTGACAGCTCGACTCAACAAAGTGACCGCTGGCCGGACAACAATGTGAAACAATCAGTTCAATAACAATAAACAAACAAACAAAGAAACAAATGTGATCAGTGCTTTTAAATTCGATAACAATAAACTCAATTTTAAAGAGTTTTGTCCTGATTAAGTAAAGATTCTTTGACTTTTTAACTGTTTCCAAGGTTACTGAGCAGCAGGGTAAGCATGACAACCACTAAAAAAACCACACAGATTCTAGTCCTACCGCCTCCGTCCTGCTTCTGTGTGTCGTCCATCTTCTGTCGGTCCATCTGTCTGTCTCTCAGAGTGTGTGAGCAAAGGTGAGGCTACGTTATGATGTCACTCACAGTCACACACACACACACACACACTCACTCAATCTTAAAATGTGCACAGTGATGACAAGCTGATGAGAGATGCATAGCATGCTAACACACACACACACACACACAGAAACACTAAATCAAGTGACACACGCGCAGTAAGTAGATTGAGTGGCCGAGCAAGGATCAGCTAGTTAAAGAGAGAGAGACACAGTGGCTATTGCTTGGTTGTCCCGTGTAGTGTGCAGGCTGGATGTCCCAACACAGCAGCAAAGCATGGTGGGAAGTCCACAGTGAGGGAGGGAGGGGGGGAGAAGTGACTGTCTCACATTCCTGGCTCTGAGCCTGAAACCACCGACAGAGTCCATGAGAGCAAAGAGAGAAACGGCGGGGGCACGGAGAGGACGACATGCAGAACGACAGCTGATGGGAGAGGAAGAGAGGAAGAGAGGAAGAGGAGAGGAGAAGAAGGTGTGGAGCAGGTCTGAATGCTGCAGGTGATCCATGTGATGTCACACTACGATGTCAGTCCTGCTAATGTTAAAGTAAAGCTTTCACACGAACTGACTGATCAGTGTCGCTGCCAATCAACTTATCAATTAGGGCTGAGGCCTCCTGGTTGGTTTGACCTTATAAGGAGAAAGGTACTTCCTGATCTGTTATTTCAGAGGTGGGAGGAGCATCAATATGACTGATTCTGACGAACATACTGAGTCGTCACTTAGTTGTTGTCATGGCGATCCAATCCACTTGCGAGGATCAACGTTATTCTGCCTGATACGAACTGAGGCTGTGCAGAGTTCGGCGTTGGTTGTCCAAGCAATAAGCGGCGCGAGGTCATGATTTACAATGACTTTAGAACAGCTAAGAGGTGTCGTGCAATTGTTTTTTCACGTCCTTCTCAGTAATTTTTTTTCTTTTTTTTACTACTCCAACGAAAATGTTGTTGCTAGAGGTAAACACGGGACCTTTCATCACACACCAGGAACGGCTGATTGGTGGATCACTGATGTACCGGTTAAGTCCGGCACGTAAGCCAACATCACTGCTGAAACCACAGGGTTCACCTTTCCTGTTTTTCGCAGTGGCATAAAACTGATGGTGAGACTGGTTTAGCTCCATTTTGGTAATTGATTTAAAATAAGTCGCCAGATCTTTCTCAGCACACCTGGTCTGAAAATAGCAAACTGACCACAACATCTGTTTAACGGTCCCGGCTTCGCCTCTTGACTTTTCCAGCTCTTCAGTGTCTCTCAATAATTTCAGCGTGTCTTCTTTCCTTTTTCTCCTCCTCCTACATCTTGTCCGTCTCCTTCCACCACTCATCCAGGCTTAATCTGACATTTTGAAACAACTTGTTTGGCTGGTGCAGTTCTAATACGATCTGTTTTTATAAGATGTGCTGCTGAACATTCAACCCGAATGACGTTTGATTTGAGGAAACCTGATCAAATCTATGCTGCTTTGTTGATTGTTGTTGTTTATTAGTTATGAGGCTGTAAGCATTAATCAACTCAAATATTACCATCAAATTCTAAACTCTACATCTGAATATAATCCACTAAATCTCAAGAGGCTGTTTTATTGTGAAAGAGAGGAAGTGCGGCAGATTGACAGGAAGGTTTGTGATCATAAAGCCAATCTGATCAAGCTAGTTTTTTCTCTCAGTGTTTAATATTGTGTAAGATCTATCCATCTATCTTGGACAAGTTGACTAATCTTTAAGTAAGTAAACTCTCAGAAAAAAGTTTAAAAAAAAAAAAAGTTTAAAAAAAAAAAAATCCACCAGCCAAGAACATACATCATCAGCCAAACTGCACAGACTTTGTCCTATGACTTTATTTAATGATGCTCTAAAAAATGCTGCAGTAGAATATTGTGAAAATGTTCTCAGAGGTATTTTGGAACATATTGTCCAAAAATGATTATTTAAAAAACAAGAATTTATCAAATTTGCAGATGTAGAATAGAACAGGGTATTTGGAAAGACTAAGAACAAAAGACAGATGTAGGCATGACTGATAATCCTTTGTGTGTTTGTGTTTTCCACTGGTAATTCCATATGTGTCCACCAGGTGTCCTCAGTGTGTTCTCTAACCTGTTGACTGACTCACATGTTTTAGTATGGTCTAAGGTGAAAATAATGGGGAGTTAAAAGAAACTAAACTGGCTTTAGATTCTTTAAAAACTTTAAAGCAAATTATACGTAACACTGTGCTGCATGAGAGATAAGAGTATTCAGTGGTGTAGTGCAGGATATAAGCAGGTACACGGAGTATACCCACTTATTTTTCAGTCTGTATTGAGTATTCCCACTTCTAATCCCATCTGTGGCAAATCAGCTGTTTTAAGTCTGTTTACAAAAGACACTACTGGCCCATGGACTACTTGCAAGGGTTTTCATGTGTGGATGCACTAAGGAGTAAAGAGTATTTCACCCAAAATGTCTAATAATGTAGTTGTCTCATCCCATAGTCTGACTGTGGGCCAGTATTGAGTGCAAAATCTGCACCTGTGTTGTGGCTAATGCTAATTTCATAATGGTCCTCCTTACTCCCTGAAGTCAAGCAGCAGAAGTTAAATGACAAGTGACAGCTCCACTACTGTCCCAGTACTGAATGAACTAAATATTTAAGAGTCATCTGACATGCCACTGTTTATAAAATGTCACTTTTTTAAAAGGGCGCTTATCCTTTACTGGTTGGGACGCTTTAAAAAAAAATTGGGGCATAAATCAAGAGTATACCCACTTCTCCAGGCACCACTACATCACTGTGGGTATTGTGTACATTTATATACGGATGACTCTAAGAATCCAGAGACTGTGGGAAAAAAAGTTGTCCCTTTTCTGTCCCAGAATTAAAAGTGAAAGTGTCCAAAAGAATAACAGATCATTTATCAGTGTATGCAGCTGAAATAGTGGCAATTTTAGTCGCTCTACAGTGGACAGAGGAAGTCAAAGCTACAGAGGTTCATTCAGTTTAAAGCGAGTCACCGTTTTCATCATTCTCAGGTTATGTCACATAAATTCTACGCTGCCGTATCTCCACTTTGTGATGAATGTAAAGCAAGTGATGGTACATTGTTGCATTTACTTTGGGACTGTCCTTTGATTCACCCTTTTTGGTCGAGAATGTTTTTTGAATGTTTCTGAGGTTTATCATAGACTATTTCTCCAGACAGAGACTTGACTGTTTTTGGATGCTCTGAGGACTCTTTAATTCTTCCTTTACAGACTCAAACAGCACTAACTGTGGGCATGGTCCCAGCAAAAATACTTATTCTTCGAGTCTGGAAGACAGGAAAACCACCTTGCTTTAGAAAATGGCTACAGGAACTGATTTCACTTGGAACCATCAACAAGTAACTCTTTCAATGACACAAAGCCAGTGATATTTTTAGTAATTGTGACCCAGGCAGTCAAAATCAGTGATAGATCATATTATGAAATTTTTTGCTCAGACATTTAAAATTAGTGCTGGATCATGTTAGTACACTGGTTGGTTAGGACACACCTCTTTTTATTGTATTTTAATACTGCACATATTTTATATGAGTATTTTATAGGAAAATTAGCATTTTTGCTTAATAGCTTCCAGGTCATGGGACCCAGAGAGTCAAAATCAGTGCAGGACATGTTACTACACTGGTTGGTTAGGACACACCTCTTTCTATTGTTTTGATGCTGCTCATATTTTATAGGAATATTTTCATTTATGCTCAATAGCTTACAGATCAAAAAATGCCAATATTAATATTTATATGAGCTTCAGATAGCTTTTCACAGAAATGGCCAGTAGAAATGTCCTTCAGAAGGATAATTTTAACTTTTATATCTGAATTTCTACATAACTAAAGAATGTGCAGTTGTGTGTATTGCCACCTCTGCATAATCAGCTAGTTCTGATGTAGCCAGCCGTTGCGTAGTTACACCACTTGGGGTCAGACTTGTACAGCTTAAACACAGTAACCGACAGTGATAGAAAATATCTGGGAAGAAATGTATTAGAATTTAGACTTAAGGACCATAGCAACCAAACAAAACCACAGTTAAAACATGTGCCTGCTTGTTTGTTTGCTCTTTGTAGCAAATGTTTTTTTTACAAAGAGCATGTTAAATCTGGCTTTTCTGTCTAGAGACATATACTCTATACAGGCATTAAACCTTATACCATCAAATTCAGGCACACTATTTACATGAAATATATTGATGATCATTTAGGAAAAAACTACCTCTTGCATGAGAAGAAATAAAATCTCAGTTTTCGTCAAGATTAACCTTTTTTTTTTTAATCCATTAGCTGTTTACTTAAAGTGCATCTGCATTTTCAGTTTCGTGTTCAGTGTTTCACTGCCTAAACATCAGTGCAGACGACTAAACTTATGTCTCTTTGTGGACACTTACAATGTATAAATGTAAGCTGAATCTAGACCAAGACTTGGCAGCTGTCAACAACAACAAGTCAGGATTTCTATTCAAAAATGTTAGCTGAAACTGCAAAATCATTGACTCAAGTAAGAATCAACCCATTTATTCTTAATTAGTGCACAAATTATAGGAAAATTCTGCTGAAATGAATCATAATTTACTGAGCCCAGATACATGACAATGTCTGTTGTTTTTTCAACAGACACACAAGTGAGCAAATAATTAACCCTTAACAGTTCAGTCGATGATCTAAACCACCAATACTTTTATTACATTTTAGTTTCATATACAGCCCTTTTAAACAGTTATTTACATTTAAAGTATAGTTCAGTAGGTGTAAGATGTGAAGAAGATGAATGTGAAAAGAGGATGAGTACAGAGGCATCATTTCACCAACAGTGACTGATTAAATAAATGAGAATCAAGAGGATGACAATAAATTATGCTACATCAGAGTTGCCTGTAATGGGATGGATATCATTAGAAAACACAGTCTTTCTCCTCTGGAATGAATGCACACTGTGGTAAACATTGCACCTGAATGGCAACTTCATCTGCCTAAAAAACTACAGAGTAAAATCTGAAGTAAAATCGTATTAGACAGTAAAGGAAAAAACCCTCATCCGGCTGACAAACAGAATACACGTACAAACGTATAAACATCAATATAATGCTCCTTTTTAAAACGTGATTTATATAAGAGGACTATGAAAATGAAACAGAAACACACAAAAGGAATGTGACAGAACAGACATTGCACTGTGCTCCGTATTTGTGCATGAAATCAGTAGAAGAGGAAGAGAAAGGTCTGTAACAGCACGTCCTTGACCTCAAGCCATCTTTGAAGAAAAAAGTTTGTTTTGGAAAACACACTTACTCACTTTATGGCGACAGTAACCATCAGTTCAGATGACTGATACTACTCTCATATCTGTCCATTAAATAGAGGGTAACAGGAAGCAGCTAGTTAGCTTAGCACAAAGACCAGCCTAGGAGAACTAGCCTCGCCAGGGAGAGCATCCATTTTTCCTGGTTAAATACTCAGTTAACATAATTTTACTCTAACACACGACTCCAACCGTTTTGATAGGTTTCCACAAGAGTAAACCTATTATATTTTGAGCCTAATAGCAGCGCTGGGGGACAGAAACCCCCTTTGATGAGTAGCCCATGTCATATATGTTGAATTTGACCCTTTTGTTTGAATTATATAGTGTTTTGTGTAATGTATGATACCAAAATAAACATTAACACTGACATTTTAAGCTGGGGAACATCTCTGTACACGTTCCCATTATGTGCTATACAGAGCTGAGAAACATAGAACCCTGGATCAGTACATATATGGAACTGGGTACCATAGAACCATTTGTCATATTTGCATTATGTGCCATATAAGTCTAGGGAACATAGAACCACATGAACTTAGGGAATGTCCCCCAAGTTAGTTTGCACCACAAAGACAAGAAACAGGGGAACTATCCCGGCTTAATTTGTTATCTTAGCATTAGCATGTTGTCTCATATATTTAATCTGAACGACAACCAAAGTGTAAACTACTACAGGTCTCTGTTTTAAAGATTGTTACACATCAAGGACTATTTTTGGTTGCAACAAGTAACTTCCTAGAATCTCCACTGGTTGCCTGGCAACTGCTCTGAGCCAAATTTATTTTAAATTTGTATAAATTAAGAAAATGAGACTCAACATGTGGATAAGTGAGTTTCAGAGTTTCTTTTGGGTGGATTTTGTTGCCGTCTGATAGAGCTAGGATAGACTGTTTCCTCATCGTGATGCTAAGCTAACATATATAGCTAACAGACATATATGAGACATCAAACTCTTCTAAACTACCGCAGTACCCAACTGCTCTAACTTAAAGTGACCCTTTTATATCCAAAGCTAAAGGCACATGATTAAGTGATTGATTATGAATTTACTTATTTTCTCTAAAAACTTTTTAGAAAGAAAAAATAAAACCATGTCCCTTTGTGTCCTGAAACACTTACCATAAATCTTCCAAGTCATACAAGAGCAACAAATTTAAATCAAAGCCATCAGCTCCCTTTATGAATTAACGTACTTTGGCTAAAAGATTAGGTCCTGTAAAGTGCAATGTTTGTGTGTAGACATTATTTATTACATCTAAAAATATAAAACATATTGATGGCTTGAGTTAGGCTTGTGTCACATCTCTTTTTGGACCCCTCCTCTCTCTCTGTCTCTTATCTGTCAGGTTTGTTAAAGGGTGCTGATTTCAAAGGTATCCGCCCAGACACAGCAGCAGCAGGACGTGCACAGTGAGCAGATAGAGGCTGAACAGCAGAGGGGTGCGCTGGCGTGAGCAAAAGGCCACTCGGAGCATCCGCATCAAACCCGGGCCGCCTCTTCGAGTCTGCAAGAGAGGGGAGACAAGGTTACAAGAAACACTCAGCTCATAAGTCTTTATTATTACGGTTATTAAGATGACAAACGAGGTGGTGCAGGACATTAGCGGAGCCTTACTCGAGTGACAGCTCCTTCCGGCGGCTCGATGAAAACAGCAGTCTCTGAGTGATCCTCTTCCTGTGCAGAGTGCCATTTGGCCTGGCTGTGACTAATAATAATAATAAAAACAGATGTTAGCCATCGTTTTCTGTTGATTGAATACATTCATCAGAGCAAACAGAGCTTAGATACATTAAAACATTAACATTGAAGAGCAGCCTAACACAATATGGAATATAAACCAATGTTGTGGTCTTTTCATGTATAGTTTATGTGTTATATTCTCTCTAGACACGTATTTAAAATACTCCTGCCTTGCCCACCACAGTTGCTTGCTTGAATAAAACACATTTCTTACAGCTTGAGTCGGTCCTGTGTGGCCATCAGCTGCTCTTCAGCAGCCACCCTCAGCTGCATCTCTTCATCTAGCCTGAGGTGAAAAGAAACATCAATTGGTACCCATCTGTTTTATTACACCGCTTGTGCAAGACCATACCAGTGTTACTAGATGCCATTGTCCTTTGTCAACATCGGCCATGTCGGGATTTTTCCCAAAATAGCTCTACCTATGACAGTGGCTTTCAAAGTGTGAGCCAGAGCACCTCGGGGGAAGGTGTGTGATGAGAGGAAAAACTTTTCTTTAATAAATAAATAAATAAATAATAAGAATAATAATTAAGTTAAATCTAAGCTAGCTAACTTACATGAGGGGAATAGATCAGTTCGTAACAGACGGAGGCTAAAGGCTATAAAAGTGTTCATCCCCTTCACCTCCATCTACCTGTGAGTGCAGATTTCCTGCATTAACCATGATCTCTAAGCAAGTACAGCTCAGGGCTAAAGGTAGGGGTTGATTTACGTTTGTTCCTTGCTACAGTGTATCCCCACATTAGCTGCCTTTGTGCATTAAAGACACAAGTTCATTGTTACCACTGAAGTAGATGAAATTGTGTCCAAAAGTGTGTTTAAGCGATATTTAAAAAAATATATAATGAGTTCAAAATGTTTAATAAGATGTTAAAATGATGGAAGACATTTAAAACATCTTTGAAAGATGTTACGAACAGATGGACATGTTTAAATGTTCCAGATGTTAGCAGAAGAACATGTTTAAAATCTTTGAAAAAAATGTAAAACAGACTGATTTAATATCATTATATCATAAAATAAAGAATGTCTACTCATTTACTGTTGAAAACTGTGTTATGCTAGAATGAAACATCATATGATAAAAACAAAATAATAGCACAATAATAGTTTTATAGGGGGGCGCAGTTGCTTTTATGCTGTTATGAGGGGAGGCCCACGGTCTCAGACTTTGAAAACCCCTGATCTATGAGATATGGTGTTTGTTCACATTTTGTCCATATTCGATAAATGTTACAGAAAGTACCTGAAAACGTGTGACGTTAGTTAAGAGGAGCGTCTGTGTCAAAATTCTTCTTCAGCCTAATATTTGAGCCAGGAGGGCGACACTTGATTTTTGACCAAAGAAATGCAGACACTCTTTAGAAGAATGAATTCCCTATAGGTAGCAACATTATTGTGTCTTATAGTGTTTCTATACGCTGTTTCAAGAAGAATGGCAGTGGATGGGGTTTAAAAATGCAGACTGAGATTTACTCAAGTATACACATGGTCCAATGTTAAAAACATTTGTAGACAATAGAGACAATCTGTGCTCATGATGAGAGGTCAAAAACAAACTGGAATTGTCCTTTAAAACAGTATTTCTGAGCCACACTAACCTTCTCTGCAGCTCTCTGACCTCAGCTATGTAGGCATGGCTGTCCGGCGGGCTGTTTCGCTCCTGCGGGGCTCCAGGAGCACTGTCCACTTTCTCTGAGCCCTGTGAGAACACAGTGACATTGTAGAGAGTTCACGTTATATGAAACAGCCTTATTCTATCTTATCTTGTTAATTTTATATCACTTTCTATGCCTCCTGAAACCCAATTTTTTGAAAGCTCAATAAAGATTCTGGACAACTTTGGATCAAGGTAAAATATTTCTAACACCGCATCAGATCCAATTACTTATTCCCAGCGTGGTTTGAGATATGAAACTTAAAGCAGAAGAAATCCCTCTTAGCTTACAGCTCATGTTCATAATCCGTGACAAGGGCTCACAAGTAGATTTTGATTCATTTCAAGGCGTAACCACCCAAAAACGTTGGAAACCACTGACTTAAACATGTGATTTTAGCAGCATCTGATCCTCAGAATCTTTTCTTTTCCAACCTCTCTCTGATAGTGTTCCTGCTCAAGTTTGGGCTTCTGAGCGCGGGCTTCCTCCAGCATGGCGGTGAGGTGTCGCAGTTGATGGTCCCTGTCTGAAAGTGTGGCGAGGGTCTGCTGCTTCAGCTGCTCTGCCTGAGCCATCCAGTCCATTCGCTCCAGTCTGCGAAACAAGCACACGTATTCACACACAACGAACGGCTTTTTGTGCATTTTACAACAGTGACAACAATGACAAAACGCTGTCACTGTGCATCACCTGAGAGTTTCTATTTCCTGCTTGCCCATTTCCACCACACTCTCCAGCTGCATGACGACACCCAGCATGTCTTCATTCTTTTTTTTCTCCTCAAACAGCTCCTGGCTGATTTTAATCAGCTCTCCCGCTCCCAGGCGAGCCAGCTCAGACTTGTGTTTTTTGAGCTCTGATGTCTGCATTTGAAGCTGCTCCAGCTGCGCACAGAGAAGAAAAGGCAAAAGACAAAAAAAACATGTAAAATACAGTAGATGTTAATAAAAATTCCCAAAACAAATATCTTTACTGTTATTCTCTAGCAAAGAGAGTTTTAGTATCCAAGTATTCATGACTAAAATATTTACATTTGGTAGAAGTTACTCACCAGTCTCTCCCTGTCATTCTGCAGGGCTTGTAGTGCATTCTTCAGCCCCCATACTTCTCCAGTGGAGCCCCCGGGGCTGCTGTGTACTGTGTGGCCACCTGCCTTGCTCATCTCCTCCAGCCTCAGGTTCAGTTCCTCAACCCTGTTTACTGCCTGGTCCCTGCTGTCCTGCAGGGAGGCCATGGCCTTTGAGAACGACTGGTTCTCCGCTCTGAGCTGTTCTGTCACCTCTTTCTCCTCCAGCAGCTTCTGTTCGACAGCCAGCAGGTCCCGGGCCAGCTCTGCCACCCTCTCCTGAGCACTCTCCGACTCTGTCCGCATCACGCCTCCCTCCCATCGCAGCTCTGCCAGCTCTTTGTGTTTGCTCTCCTGCTCTTCTCTCTCCTTCAGTAGTGTCTCCTCCAAAGCCTCCACTTTCTCTCTAGCTGCTTTCAGCTGCTCCCTCAGTTTCTCCACCTCTGCACCAGGTGCATCAGTCACCTGTGGTGCCACTGCAAAGTCAACAGCCTGGCTAAAAGTCTCCCTTTCCACCTTCTCTGCTTCTACTTCTGTGTCTCTTGCTCTGCTTACACTCCTTAACTGACTTTCCAATTCATTCCGCTCCTTTTCTAGAGAAGCAATGCGCTCTTGCTGAGCTGCCAGGAGCTGCTTGTGCTGGGAGTCTTTCATGCTCAGGACTTGTTTAAGTTCATCACGGTAGCCGTGAAGCTGAGCGGACAGCTTGGCTTTTTCAGCATACAGGTCGTCTCTCTGGACCAGCAGAGAGCGCAGCTCCTCCTTCAAGCTGTTGTTCTCGCCTGCTGCCTCTTGGATCAGACCATCCTTCTCCATCATCACCTAAATCAAAATATTAATATTATAATGGATGCTAAACACAAGTCAACAAATACCATAAGAGTTATCTTTTTGTGCATTACCTGTAGATGTTTCTCCTCCAGCTGTTTGTACATGTTGAGGACTCTGTCTCTGTCATCTTGCAGGGAGCCCATGGCTTTCATGAAGGAGTCCAGTCTGATTTTTCTATTGTTGCTCTCCTCTTCGGCCTTACGCAGTTTTTCCTCCAGATCCCGCACTTCCCCTCTTCTCTGCTCCAGCTCCTGCTCCGCTTCTTGCGCTCTGCTGTCAGCCTCCTTTCTGGCCTCCTCTGCAGCCTGGGAAATAAAAAACACATTGAAGGTGGGAATATCTAGTGTAGTTAATTGGTCTAATGGTAAACGACCATGTACTGCAAATGAAAACATGTTAATACCTCAGCAACAGCTTGCTCCTTCTCTCCCAGCATTTCTACTTCTCTCCTTTCCTTCTCATGTAACTCAGTCTGTAGACTCTCAGTCAAGGCCTTAGAGGATCGCAGGTCTGTCTCTAGTTGCTCCACGCTCAGACACAGCCGCCTCTCTTCCGTCTCCCTCTCCCTCAACTCAGTCCTGGCCTGCTCGACTTCACCCTGCAGCTGACCTACAGCCTCCTCCAGAGCTCTGGTCCTCTGATGGAGACTCTCCAGCTCATTTTTCAGGGTATGGGCTTCGTTTTGTGCAGCCTGCAGCTGAGTTGTAGTTTGCTGAAGTTTGCTCTTCTCCTCCTCCAGGGCAGCTTGGCTCTCTGTGACTTTGTTTTTCTCTTCTTCCAGTCTCAGCTGAATATCCTTTTCTGCTTTTTCTAGTCTAAAAAAAAACAAAAACCAAAACGTTTTGAGCTAAAAACACTCAACACAATCAATCCAAGGAAACACATAATCATGACAAATACATAGAGAAGGTTTTCACCTTTCTGTTGAAAGCTGAAGTTCCTCTTTCAGGGCAGATTCTCTCTGAAGCTGTTCTGCCAGTTCCCTGGCACGTGTTTCAGCCTCCCGAACTTCAGCCTCCTTACCCTGCAGAGCATCATTATAGCGAGTTTCCCACTGTCTGGTCTCATCCAGAACTCTATCGCGGTCGTCTTGCAGTGAGGACATGCAGCGTGAAAAAGCAGCTAGCCTGGCCAGAGACTCATCCAGACGTGCTTGCATCTCCTGAGCTCGTCTCTCAGCAACCTCTGCGATCTGCCGGGCCTCCAGCGTGGCTTCCTCTTCCTTTTCCCTCTCAGTGTACGCATCCTCCAGCCTGAGCTCCATCTCCTTCAGTTCAGCTCCAAGCCTGAATCTCACAGAGTCAAGAGTTTGCTCTGCCTCAGCTTTCAGTAAAGCCTCTTTCTGTTGGGCATTCTGTTCAAGGGCTGTTTTCTCAGCTAAAGCCTCGCCCACCTGCTTCTGAGCCTCATCCAGCTGGGATCTGCAGCTTGTCAACTCGGCTTCAGTCCTTTTCAGGTCTTCTGCAGTTTTGAAAGTCTCCTGCTGGGATTGTTCTAGTCTGTTTTGGAGCTCATCGTGGCCGAGCTGCAGCGCCTTCGCTTCTCTGCCCAGCTCACTGATCCTCTCTTGATACTGGATGCAGTCCTTCTGCAGCTGACGGACCTCCAGCTGCTTCTCCCTCAACAGCTCTTCCAGCTGACGCGCTCTGCTCTGACTGCCTTCCTTCACTCTCTGAGCAGACCTCAGCTTCTGCTCGAGCTCTCTCTGCTTACCAGACTCTGCCTCCGCCTCAGCTCTTTCTCTCTGGGCCTGCCTCATGTCCTCCTCCAGCCTGGCAGCTCTGTCACCTTCACTCTGAGCCTCGGCTTCCAGCTCAGCCCGCTCCCTCTCCAGCCTCTCCACCTCCCGCTGCAGCTCAGCGAGGTGCTCCCCGTTGTCGGCTGCCTCTTGCTGGTAGCCGGCAATGCTCCCATTGAGCTGAGCCAGCTGGTTCATCAGACGCTCCTCCAGGTTATCTTTCTCACTTTCAAGGCCTCTGAGGAGCTCTTTGAACTGGGCTTCCCTCTTTGAAGCCTCTTCAATCAGGCTCTTTTCTCTCTCTTTGCTCTCTTGGAGACACTTATCTAAAGAAGCCATGAGGCTCTCCTTTTCTTTGCTCTCCTGAAGATCTCGGTCAAGAGAGGCCAGTTTAGCTTCAAGTTCAGCTTTCTGTTCTTGCCACAGTTCTCTCTCTGCATTGACAGCTGCCTCCATCTCCCTCATTTTATCCTCTGATAAGACTTGAACGCTTTCAGTTATTTCTGCTTTTGCTTTTTCCTCAGTAGGTTGTAAATGTGTTTCTGTTACATGCACGGCAACTACTTGGTCTGCTGCTGTCTCTTCTGAGGTTGAGGGTTTTTCTTCATCCTCATACTGGCCTTCAACAGGCTCTGCTTTGGTCATGATTACATCTGATTGCTGGGCAGTGACAACCTCTTCTACAGCAGCTGCAGAGCCAAGCAGAGCAGCCTGAATTACACTCTCCTCTTTCTGCCCCGTTTGGGCAAGTTCCCTCAACTCTTCAACCTGCTGACTCAAAGAGTCTCTTTCTGCCAGAGTAGCATCCAGCTCAGCTTTCAAAGCGTCCAACTCATCTTGAAGTCTTTCAACCTCAGCTTTAAGAGCGCTGCCTTCTCGTTTTACTACAGTCCTCTCCTGCATCTCTCTCAGTCTCTCATTCTCCTCCTCTAAATCCTGTATTTTCTGCTGCTTTGTTTTAGCAAATTTTCTCATTTTGTCTTTCACCAAATCCACCTCTTTCTGAGCCTCTTCGGCTTGTCTCTCAGCTTCCTGTCTGGCAGCCTCATGCGTCCTCACCTTGGTGGCGAGTTCTTGTCTCTCCTGCCTGGCAGCTTCCAGGACTCGCCTCACTCGCTCTGCCTCGTCGCTCACGTTCTCATACGACTTGAGCAGGGTCTCGTACTCGTCCTTCATGCCTTGGACTTTATCCTCATATTCTCTGCATGTTCGGGCTGTCTCTTCTTTGGCCAACTCCACTTCTCTCTTAAAGGCATCTTTCTCATTCACTATGCCCTCCATGGCGAGTTTAAGGCTCTCGCAGGATGATCCCAGGCTTTGGTTTTCCAGTAACATTCGATCTACCTCATCAATCAGTCTAACTCTTTCGGCTCTCAGCTTCTCCAGCTCATCTTCTGCAGACTCAATTTTCTGCTGTAGCTCAGCTATGAGCTTCTCAGTTGAAACCAGTTGTTCCTTCTGGGTTTTGTTTTCTTTTAAAGCCTCTTTGCGAGAGATCAGAGCGGCCTGAAGCTTCCGTTGAAGCTGCTGGATCTTTGCCTCGCTGTCATTTTCTTCATCTTGCTTCTGTGGAACCTCTAACCTTTGGGTTTTCTCTTGCTCGGCCTTCAGTTCTTCCTGCAAAGAGGATATTAGCTGATCCTTCAGAGACACTGTGTCCTGCATTGAGTGTATGAGCGAGTTTTGCTCACTAAGCTGCTGGCTTAGCTCAATGATTTCATGGTTCTTATTGTCAAGGAACTGCTTGAAGTCTTCCACTTGAGCCTGAAGAGCTGCAATGGAGGATGCAGAATCTGCAGACGCTGCTTCGGCTGCAGTTGCCATCTCTGCTTTCAGGCTTTCAGCGTAAGACTCAGCTTGGCGATGCTTTTCTCTAAGATCATTAATTTCCTCTGAGAGTGCATCAATCTGTCTTTCCTTTTCTCTAAGTGCTTGTAGTTCTTTGCCCAGTTCAAGCAATTCACTCTCCTTCAGTGATAAACTGGTCTGCGTTTCTTGTAGCTGCTTCTCTAGCTCTGTGTTTGCAACCTGCAAAGTCTGGATCTCTCCTTTGAGAGCTTTCAGAGATTCCTCCAATTGTGGAGAAAGGACGTCAGACTGCTCAGCAGATTGCTTAATTGGATCGCTGGATTGTGGTTGAGATGAATCCGTCTCGGACGCGGCGAAGTCCACCCAATCCTCCTGAACCCAATCACCTGCTGCTTGCTTTTCCAAACTTTCAGCCAGCTGCTTGGCCTCTTGGTGAGGGACATCTTCTCTGTCAGTGCTCACCTTTTCTTCTAATTCTCTCAGTTTAGTTAGAAGGACTTCACGCTCGCTGCTCTGCACCTCAAAACGTCCCATCAGCTCGCTGTATTCTTCTTTCTGTTGCTTCAGCTGCTCACGGTGGTGCCTGTCTTTCTCTTTTGCTTTGCGAATAGTTTCCTTGCGAGATTCTTGGGCCTCCTGAACTTTCCTCTGAAGGGTTTCACACTCAGCTTCAAGAGCGATCACTTGGGATTGTAACAGAATTGTATCAGGAGAAATGTCAGCATGCTGAGAGTTTTCAGCTTCCTCACTTAGCTTTCTGTTCAGAGCAAGTGTTTCAGAGAGAGCTTGATCCTGCTGGCTAATTTTCTGCTCAAGAGTTTCAACTGTCTCTTCTTTAGATCTTAAAGCTTGCTCGAGTTCAATGAGTTTAGCCTCCATTTCTTGAACCTCGCGTCCTCTGGACTGTTCTCCCTCTGAAATGTTTACTGGCATTTCTCCCTTTGCACTTTCATCTTGCTCTTTCCATTTCTTTGCTTCTACTTCAAAATCAGCAACTTTCTTCATGAGCTCTTTGCGTTGCACAAGTGCAGCCTGCAACTTCTTCTTTGCGTTTGTCAGTTGGGTTTCCAGAACTCCTTTCTCCTTTCGCAAACTAGCAAGTTCATCATCTACAGGTGCAGCTGAGTCTTCAAAACTAACATTTTGTTTCTCATCTCTGATTTTCTCCAGCTCTACTACCTGCTCCTTCAGTTTATTGACTTCACAGTCTCTCTGAAACTTCTCTTCCTCTGCTTGGAGCAGTTTAGCAGACATACTGTCATTCAGCTCCATCACCTCTTGCTCTTTTTGGCTGAGACGGAGTAGGAGCTCGCTGATCTCGGAGTCCTTCTTTGACAAAGTATCATTGCTGAGCTGTGAGGTGTGAGAGAATTCCAGCATGCTGTTTTCCATTTCCTGGATCCTCCTTTCAAGCTCAGAGGAGAGGAGCTCTCTATCCTCCAGCTGAACGCTCAGCATCCTGGCCTGCCCCTCCTGCTCAGAGAAAGCTTGACGGGCTGCTGCCAGATCTGCCTGCAGAGCCTGGATCTTCTCCTCCTTGGCTTTACTTTCAGTGCTTAAAATGTCAATCTGTTCCTCTAGAAGTTGCATTTCTACACTGTGTTTCTCTACCCTAGAGCTGCTCTGTTGTGAAAGCTTGTTTAATTCCTCTCTGGCTGACTCAAGTTCCTCTGAAAAACTACTAGCTTTGAATTCGGCCTCTTGTTTGGCAGCAGTAAGGGACTGTGTGTCTTCTTCCAATCTCTTAATTTTCTCCCCTGACTCTGCTGCTGCCTCCCTGAGCCTCTGAAGCTCTGCCAAAAGCTCACTGTACCTCTTCTGAAGTTCCTCAGCTAAAGCCTGAGCAAAGACCTGGCCAGAGGTTACATTGTCTTCTGTGGTAGAAGAACTCTCCTGAGTTAGTTGAACTTGAACCGTCTCTCTAATGATGACAGAGGAGGACTCAACTTGAACCGTGGAGGTTTCTGACTGCATACTTGTCGCCTCCCATGACTGCAGCTGCAGCTGGCCAAGGTCCTGCAGGATGGACGGCCACTCCTGGCCTCCATCTTGAGTGACAGCTTCAAGGAGGGTCCAGCTGCTGTGGGCCACCTCGGAATCACTACTGGCAACCATCTCATCTGAAGAGGTCCCTTTGGATTCTTCTGGGGACTCAGACTGGTGGCCAATAAGCTCTGGGCTACTCTCATGATCAGCAGAGATGGAGAGGACTGACGTGTCTTCAGCCACTAGAGTGGTCTCCTCTTCTTGTGCATCCTCCATGAAATCAGGATGCGCTGCAGAGCCGTCGTGGGGTGGCGCACTGACGTGCTGACTCTGATCTGGAGTCTGATTGTATTTTTTGTGCTCTTGAGCCAATCTGAGGGTCTCCTGTAGGGCAACTAGCTCACTGTTTTTTTCTAGAAGCTGCTGCTCCAGTTCAAGTATACACCCTGTGGAAGTCACCAAAGAATAAAGTCACATTTTTTACATCAGCAGGAAATCAAACAATAAAACAACACAATTGCATTGCATAACAAATAATAACTTATCAAATAAAAATGTCTCATTTAAGAACAATCATATCAATAGAAGGTGTGTTCAGGATGCGTGACTGCTCAAAGTTCAGACTGTAGGCTTGTCACTTAGAAAATTAAATACTTAACAAAGCAAAACCAATTCCAGAAAGAGAATGAACCATTTTGTCTATTGCGAGGCAGGATGAAAAAGACTTTATTGTGTCCTGAAGTATATTTTTGTACATTTAGTCTTATGCTGACTGAAAGGCCTGAAACATAGACACCTTCATACCCAGAATGATTTTAGGTTAAATACCACACTCATTTTATTTCATTACATTTTTAAATGTACATATCTCTAAATGTGACTGCGTGTTTCTATTCGCATTGAGGATCTAAGAATTGATTGTGTCATATGGTGTATCTTATGGCAAATTTGTGATTTGTGTTATTGAGCTTTATAAATAAAACAGACCTGGCTTGACAAGTAAACACTACAGTATAATTATATTGGGTGACTGGGTTACAATAATTGATGTATCACAGTGTAGGAATCACTCTAAAGTTGCAGGTAGTATATTGGGATCCAATTTTAGCAACTTTATACTGCTGACCATTATGTTTGATTTTGTTTCTGTGCACAGTATAAATTTTCATTGGAAGTGATAAATAAAATCTTATTTTTGTACCTTTGTCAGCCTCAGATGAATCCTGTGCTGATGGTTCAGTCACTTCATCTCTCTCAGACATCTGAAAGAGACAAACACAAAAACTGAGAACTGGCAGAAACAAGAGTGAAACTTTTTGATCCTATGATTAAGGACAACACTTTGAACAGCTCTACATGGCCTCTATCATTGTTCTTAAAGTTTAACACAGCTGTATATCAGCTCCATGAGCTACATGGCTGTTGTGTCAGGTTAAGGTCGGATAGGACAGTCAGTTATAACAGCGGATCAGTGAAGGAGAGATTAGACGCGCCTCCTCACAGTGAGTTGAAGTATTGTATTAAGTACCGTCTGTGACCCTGCTTCTGTCCTGTCTGACACTGACTTACATCACCTGGCCCGACACCATTTATGTTTCTTGACCAATTTTACAAGATAAGACATGTCAGACAGCCATGCACAAAATAAAGCACTCTGCAAACGTTCTTTTAATGAAACACTACAAGTGCACATGACACTGTTGTCTGACTTTGAAGACAAAACTACTTAAACTCCTTAAACCTGAGCTGATATGAAGCTTCCAGTCCCACATCTTCCACTTCAACACTTTTCTTTAATCTTATAAACAGAGACACAGCATAACAGAAAC
>JAQFJB010000015.1:14394852-14409455 GCA_029874875.1 Naso minor
AATACTTTATTACGTTTCTTTCTTTGTATGTGAATGGCATTTTTCTATTTTTATTTCTTTGTATACATGTTCGAAATAAATTAAAAAAAAAAAAAAAAGCCAAACCAGTGTGTTCGATTTGCATTAAGTGTGTTGCAATATTTAAAAGGGAAACAGGGACTAACATAGCTTGTTTCTTATTACGTGCATTTAGGTTGGTTTAAAATTTGCCAGCTGCTGAAAATTCCTGGCCCAGCTGAATTTCCTGCTTTTAAATTCCGGCCCAACTGAATTTGTAATCGAATAGCCCTGCTATAGGACACATGACACTTGCTAGGTATAGGAAATTCACCTTTCTAAAGAGAATGCCTGCATTTATTTGGTCAGGAATCACTGAGTGAGACAGAGAGGGGAGCCGGGAGTCGTTGAGACGGAAGTTATTACGCCTGGAAAAATAGCTCCCTGCAAGTGCTGCCTTCCTGGCTCCAATATTAGCAGAAAGAAGATTTCTGACAAAGACTTTCTTTTTAACCAACATTGTCACACATTTTCAGCTACTTTCTCTAATGTTTATTGTACATGGTACATAAACATGTACATACAAACACGATAACTCATAGATAAAGTTATTTTGGGAAAAATGCGTAAGGTTTATGTAACCTATGTTTCCGATGTTGACAAAGGACAATAACATGTAATAACACTGGTATGATCCAACATGCCTTTTTTTTTTTTTTTTTTTAACTTTTTAGGTTTTGAAGCCTGCAAACTCTGCACAGCAGGTAGTTGTTTCTGTTTTAATAAAAAAAAAAGCTTTAATAAATCGACTGTACACTCCCTGATCAGCACCAAATGGCTCACAGATAAAGTTAGCAACTAGCCAGCGACAGTCGAACACCTAGCAGCTAAAGATTCAGATACTGTTGCCACAGCAGCCCAAAAGGAAACTGAAACACTGGTACAATAACACAGACTTCTGGGCTTGAGCTTCCACATATGTATCTAGATGACGTGCACCTCTGCATACATTTACGGAGTTATCAGATGGGGAATGCAAGACTCATGATTGATCAGCTGCTAAGTTTTTGATGCTGGAAAGGATTATTGAGGGTGAAGACAACCTGGAGCTGGCTGAAAAAAGTCACTTATCTTCTTGTCTTCCACAACAACTGCGACATGATAATTGGTAATAATACGTTAGCGTTAACTTCTGCTTCCCCATGTGGCCAAAAATCGATTCATGCAACTTTGAAGAAATAATATAAAAAAAAGTTCAAATAGCCAAAGGGCATTTCAACATGTCAGAAAGATCCTTGTTCAAATGAACTCAAAGATAAAGGTGATAGAAGGTATTTTTAAATATTGATCTTTATGCTTTACCTTTCCCTTCTGCCAGGGGCTCACAGAACTTTGAAAAGTTGAGGGCAGCCTGGTTAAAAAAAATAAAACCGAGAAATCAATGAAACATCTTTACTGACTTGTGAGAGAAAGACAGAATGTGTGTGCGTGTGTCTGACCAGATGACGCAGCTCTCTGAGGTCCCGACAGACCGAGTAAAAGACTCCCAGCAGGATGTTGATGTAGGAGGAGTAAAACTCGGCGGAATATGAAGGATGTCTGTCCCGAGACAAAATCTGTTGCAGCTCACCTTCAAATAATTGAGCAAACAGAGGGACACACAGATAATCGCTGTCACTATCCTTGAGCTTTCAGAAAAAACATAAACATTACAAAACGTTATGTGTCTCCAAATCCCGCTACATCTCCTCACATACAAAGACGCACAATGATTCACTTCCTCTGAGTAGTGAATTTTTACAGTGGTGGTTTATAATGCAATATTTCTCCACAGTCATTGCCTAAAGTGTTAGAACAAAATCACAGGTACAAATCTCACATCTCTTTCCACATCCGCCGAGTGTGTGTCATCATTTTGTATGCAGTGTGATGGGAGTTATTCATGACACTGGCTGATGTATCCTGTGCATGTGTGTGAACAATTCTACCTTTGCTATAGTCGGGGAAATGGAGCAGAAGGGGCTCAAAACAGCCCGTGTTTGGTCTGAACTTGTCCCAGACGATTTCACTGAGCAGGATGACGGTAACGTTGTCCTCAACCTGAAAAGGACATGAGCACTAATACGTTATATAACACTGGTTTTGCACAAAGACTCAACACTTGTGTTAACAGGTCAGTGATAGTACGTCTCCATGGCTACAGACATTTCTACCTTGAGTTTATTAGATTTATATATTTATTTCTTATGTTTTGTATATTTTATTTTGTGCTGAATTGATAAGTTGATTCTAAAAAATGAATTTGATTCATTTATTTATCAAAAATACAAACTGTTGCCTCATTTCGGCCTTTCAAATGTGCGGAATCGGTGCTTCTCCTAGACAGTTAAATGGGTAGTAATGCATGTACATATACACACTGCACTGACACGAGACAGAAAGAGAAAAGACAGACAGACAGACAGATATGGTACAGGTACAAAAGGGAAATTTTTAGGGAAGAATAATTTAGGAACACAGCTTTCATCATAATAAATCAAAAACATTATATAAACAATGACTGACTGATTTTCTTCTTGTCTACAATGGAAAAATTTGACACTGACTGCCATGCAACTCTACCACACGGCACTGGGGATTGGATGTAATGATTGCCTGGTCTATAAAGTGTGGAAAAAATCAAAAATGCTCATTACAAGTTTTCAGAGTACAAAAAGAAACATCTTGAGAGGCCTTTCTTTCTCTAAGCAACTGTCTAAATCACAAAATATTCAGTTTACAAAAATAAAACAGAGAAAAGCAGCAAATCCTCACACATTTGAGGCTGGAAGCAGACAATGGTTCGTAACTAAAGCTAGCTTTGTGATGAATTTCATTCTAAAAATCAGGACTTCTGCTATCAGTTACATTCAGTCACTCATGTCAGGCTCAGTTTTCAGTGCCAAAGTTATGCCTCATGTGACTTTCGATAAAAATGATGACTTCCTGTTCCAATAAGATCTAAAGTTTGGCAGGCTACACCAAGTATCACAGTATCCTCCTGCCTTTCTGCCACTATAATAAACTATAACTTAACCCAAGACAGTAAGTCCTTCTGGTAACCTTTGCGCAGAGAAGCCATAATAATAATATTGCACACAAGAGAGACAACAACCCTTCATCATCCTGTCATCCTTCACATATGTGTTAATTTGCATTCTAATTATCACTTCAAAATCCTGTGCGGCAGCAACGATGAAGCATGACATTGAAAAGAATCCTCTTAACACACACAATCCACCAGCAAAAATCGGGCTTTCACAGGAATAAAGCACAAATAATCACTTTAGTCTTTGTACTCTTGATGTCTTTAATTAAAATGCTGTGAGTGGCTGCCATCCTTCCTGCCTAACTGCATTATGAAAGAGATCCAAACACTCAGCTCAAGGTCATTCATTACAAAAGAAGCTCTTTCACTCCCTCTTCATCATCCTCACAGTTCAACAACAATAAAGTGGTTCACTTGATAGATAACACAAAGAGTTCGGTGCACTTTCTCACCAATTCCTGAAGACGCAGGAGAGCTGGGAGGAGATTGGCATCAGTGTCTCGTAGAAGCTCGGCTTTTTCCATAACCTGAAAAACAAACGTGCTTTTGAGCTTATTTTACAACACCTACATTCAATAAAATATGTAGTGAATGGCTGTGTTATTACTGTTTTATACTTACTGATCCCTACTTGCAAATCTAAAAAACGATAGAGCCAAAATACTACGGTAAACCAAACCTGTGCTGGCTGAAAATCACACTTATCACACTTTTTTTCTTCAGGCTAACGCAACTGGAGCTTTGTTTAGCATCTATTTGCATATGTTATTATGACTAATCACATAATCATACAAACATTTAAGTGACACTCACATCCGAAGAATACATTATTTGACATGCCATGGATTATAGAAGCTATGTGTGCCAAATGAGGAGTGATTTTCTGGTCGGGGCATGAAGTGCACGGCACTCACAATGTATCGCGTCTGCTTGGCAGGAGACTGCGAGCACTGCTGCTTGTAGATGCGTACAAAGTCAGACAGGGAGGGACTGCGGGGGAGCAGCGAGGCAGCATCGCAGCCAAAGAAGGACAGCAGCACTTGTTCAAACAGCAACACGACAGAAACGCATTCGACACAGCTGAGGATGGCGTGAGGCAGCTGCAGATGGGAGGAAGAGGAATGATGACAAACAATCAGTTTGATATCTGTGGAGTTAATAAATGCCTTCATTCACTGTTGGTTCTCCCCTTTTGTTGTTCACTGAATGTTACAATCTATCTCTACCTCTGCTGTGATTTGATGTTACAAAATAAAAGCAAAAGAATGTAAAATTTAAAGACATTATCAGTTATAGAGCAGCAACAATAAACCATTTAATACATTACTTTATTGAAAAACAAATAAAATGGCGATTATTTTAGTAATCTGTCTGGATTTTTTTTTCAGTCTATCGAGGGGTGTTTTTTAAAAACAATTTTCACAACTTATGGACTAAATGACTGATTAATTAACTGAGAAAATTATCTGTAGAAATTAACAGCTAGTTGAAGACTTAGTTAGTTACGAACTTGATTGTTCACATTGTTGTAAAAAAAAAAAAAAAAAAAGTCTTAGGGCCAAACCACGTAGTCAAAGAGTCAAAGAGGAGGAACGTGGTATCAACACCGTGATTTGAAAATAGACCATAAATTCAATAATTAAAATGAAAACGGAAGCAGCTGGATGTCGGTGAGATTATACGAGGCTTCGCATTCATCATTCTAATCGTACAGGGTAAGAAAGACTTGCTCTACACATGTGTGATGGCTAAAAATGTGAGTTTGGTACAAATGAAGCTTTGTGTGCACTTACAATAGGAATACTGTAAAATGCAACAGAATTTATTGAAGAAATCAGCTGCATCCCTGAACTTTTTGTACTTTTAATAAAAGATCATATTTCCAAGGACTAAGCACTCTTTCCACAGTCTGATAATGTAGCTCACTATGTCTGAAGTTCAAGCATCTGTTTATTGTTAAATGAACCTACAGAAAACTTCACATAGACACAAACTTGACTGTTTCTGTTTGGTTTTTTTGGTCACAAACTACAGCAGTGCAGAACAAAAAATTATGTCTCATTTTAACAAACAAATTCAGACACCCTCACCTTTATTTGCGCACACTGCACACACAAACACCATTAAGCCCTCCGGGTCCATAAACTGACAGCAAATGTCTCCCTCTCTCACCTCAAGTTCCTTCAGCAAAACTTGCATCACATGACTCTTCCCTGAAGCCCGATGACCGTAGATAAAGATCGAGGGGAAGCTGTACTGCTGTGGCTGCAAGAACAAAAGCCATCATCTTTATACGCAGTATAAGAGACAACTTCATTGTGATAAATGACAACATAAACAAATGAAAACATATTTATGCGACTGATTAAAAGTTTGTTGCATCAGAAGCGACTGTTCATCAGTTGAATCAATACTGAAACTGAAGAAATATCATGTTAATGAGCTCATCTTTTTGGTTCTACTGAGTTCCAGTGAACGTTTTTCTATTTTACTTTCATTTGTATTATTCTACTTTAACTAGTGTTAATCAAACCACTGCTGGCCACCTTTGCATTAATTTCTGGTTACTAATAATTTTACTGGTCAAAGTCAAAGAGTGTGGTACTAGTACTTAAACTTTCTGGACACCCACATTTCTATAGACATACACCCCCTACTTATGCAACTTAAATCCCGAGGTAAAAGTACTCAGATCCTTTATTTGAATAAAAGTAAAAATACTACACTGTGAAAAACTCCACTCAAAGGTCTGCATTCAAATCCTAACATAGGTAAATTTATGTAGCTAACTATTATGAGCAAAAGTGACTTAAGTTAAATGTGCTCATTCTGCAGATAACTGTTAGTTCTTGTTAGTGTTTTATTCGATGTTTCTGGATTAATATTGATGCTACACACTGTAAACAAGTCTTTTATTGCTGAAGGGAACAGTTGGTGTTTGTCGGTGCTGACAGCAGTTGACGCTACGTACCCGTCCCATGAGCGACAGCAGCATCCCCGCATGGACCTCTCTGCAGGGCAGCTGCTCTGCGACCCGCCGCAGCCTCTCCTCCTCATACCCTGGATGTTGTAACAGCGCTGTCATCTCCGCACCAACGGGACCAACCACATGAAACCGTGTGTGTGTGTTTCACTGTGAGGAGTTCAGGAACAAGCCGGTTAGCTTAACGTTCACTCAAAGCACAATCACGAGCCAGGAGACGACGAGCCCCGCAATTCAGTCAGAAACCGAACAAAACGATTAATTCTGTAGTAAACTGTTTGCTCTCTGTATGACAGGATACTGTGGAAATATTCATACCTGAATACAAAATGTGTAGCACACTTAAAATGCAGCGAAAGGCTTCGTTTGACTTGGAAAAACACAGACAGCTACGACATTACTCACAAGAGTTTCGCGCGCGCCTTCAGATTACGTCAAATGACGCACAGCCAATCACAAATCACACGGAGAATCACGGGTAATGGAGTTTTTGGCTCTAAAAACTCGTTTTTATGAAATAAAGGGAAATTATCACGTAGAAGGTAAAATACTGTAAAGTATTATTACTTTGCTCTTGAGTTTGAGTGAAACTTCCCATCTAAGAAGGCAAATGAAACCATATCGTCAAAATATTTAAATACTTTTAGGGGTATATTTCTTTTACGTCTTGAAATAGCTGACCATCTTTTAATTCCACGACAAATTCATCTACCAATGAAAATAGCAGATAAGATAGAAACTCCACAATATCCCCAACAGATGTTCCTACTAAATTGACCTCATAAGAGATACATTTTAGGCCTACTTGATAAATCTCTTTGTTTGATAAATAACCTCAAATGATAAACAGCTTTGGTAAACTTTAAATACAAATACAGGTCTCACATAAGAACAATACAGGCTGTATTATTATTTTAGCACGGTGTAGGCCTAAAACAAACAAACAAACAAAAAACAACAATAATAGGCACAATCATTTGGACTAATAATAGGCTATTTCACTGGAAACAAACGCCATTTGAACAATTTCACTAATAATCCTGACATCGTATGTTGGTTCGTTGTTGAACATGAGCATTTGTGCGCATAATCTAGCCATGTTTTTTTGTTCCTGTTTTTTTTTCTGTTTTTTTTTTTTAATAATTCGCTCATAAAACTGACGTAGCCTGTTAGTGTGACTGGACAGTTAGTGGGATCATTAGTTGATTAAACTGATGATTAAAGAGCTTTAGGCTACTGTTGTTTTTTATGACACCATTAGGTCTATTTGAGATTTCGCGCGTTACTGGAATAATACGTCAGACTGGGATTAAGGCATGTGGGTTGGCCCTGTTATATGCAAGGCTATCCTCCAACTCTGTTTCAATAGGATCCCAGCTGCGGTTGTTGGTCTGACGGCGTCGAGCTCACACGGACCTTTTCAGCGAGATCTCGTGAAAGACGGAGCCGAACCTGTTTGTGGGAATAACGGTCTTCGGTTTCGGACACGACAAAGGTAGGGACATTTTAAATAAAATAAAGAAATATGAGGACGGATGCAGGATAGCTTAATCCACGGGCTTCTGAATAGAGTATGTAGGTATTGCTGAAGCTTTATTTTTGTCCGGAGCGCACGTTTCGTTTTGGCAGAGCGATGAATGAAAATCAGACACAAGAAGGAAACAAAATCCGACCTTGCCATGGATGCGAGAGAGCAGTGATGCTGTGGGGACAACTGTGACTAAATAAAAACAGACAGGATCAATAAAAATAGTCAAAGTGGGCCTGTATGTAAAATAGAAATCTATCCAAAAAAACAGCGACAAGACTGAAGTTGTGCCGTACGCTGTGGTTGTGCCTGTTCCGGATCAGATGCGGCGGATGTTAGTTTGCTGAGAACAGGTTCATTGATCCTGAAGACCGATCAGACCCCCTCTCAAACAGACCGGAGGATGGTCCCCGGGGCCCCCAGCACGACCACCACCATGCTCCCCGCCTCTGAGGCTGCCAAAATATACCAGACCAACTACGTGCGCAACTCCCGCGCCATCGGCGTCCTGTGGGCCATCTTCACCATCCTCTTCGCCATCGTTAACGTGGTGTGCTTCATCCAGCCCTACTGGATCGGAGACGGCGTGGACACCCCGCAGGCGGGGTACTTCGGTCTGTTCCACTATTGTATCGGGAACGGACTGTCCCGGGACTTGACCTGTCAGGGCAGCTTCACCGAGTTCAGCGCCATCCCCTCCAGCGCGTTCAAGGCCGCCTCCTTCTTCATCGGCATGTCCATGGTGCTGGTCCTCACCTGCATCGGCTGCTTCGCGCTCTTCTTCTTCTGCAGCACCGGTACCGTGTACAAGATATGCGGCTGGATGCAGCTGGCAGCAGGTAAGAGACTCCGCTCTGACAGGTGGGAGTTTATTTAACAGCTCAGTGTTTGTCACAGTGTTGATTCTGGGGAGCTCCGGTGAGATTGTACAAAGTTTAAGACCATAAAACCTGCTCAAACTGCACACAGTCGGCCCCTAAAAATCCAGATGTTCTGGTGCCTTTTTATATCATAGATTCCTCTAGATAATAATTTGAGTTTAAACGTGTGAGAGTGTAATTCCACAATCTTTTAATCAAGTGTAAACTGTCTGTTCTCCCTCATTCACCTACTAAGAATGTTTAGAAAGAACTAAATCAAAATTTGCATATGGGTTTGCCCAGAAATGCAGATGTTCCCCTGCCTTATCAGATCATGAACTTTAATAGGTTACTCATTTGAGCTCTAATGAGATTATTCAGCACTTAAGTGAGTGAAAGGTTCTGTCCACAATCAATTTACAATTTACTAGGCTGGAAAAATGTGAGTTTTGCCCTCATCTCACCACTCAGACTGTAAAGAATTTAACAGTGTCAAAATGCACAACACTTTAACATAAAAAATCCAGATGTTCCCCTTTTTTCAGGTTAAATACTCCAAAAGTTTGGCCACCCTTTCAGTAGATGTCTCAATATGAAACACCATTACAGAGCATTTCTGTAGTTACTACAGCCCTGATAAAACATTATGTAACTGTCTGAAGTGTAGGTGGAGTGACAACAGCCTTGGGGGAAACATAATACTTCAGATTGAAACTGTGAAAAATACTGTGTGCTGAAGCCTGAAATTTTTAACAATAAAAGGATACAAGCTCCTTTTGCTGGGGATGCTTCCCTGATACTTGCAGATCAGAACTGTGAAGTTACCCGAACACGTAGAGATCCATCAGAATCAGACAGAGATGCATTCTTTTCCTTCATATGAAAGAAAGAAATTTTTCCAAATATGCATCCTTGAAATTATTTAATGTACGTTTTTCATCCCAGAGCTCCATGTCAATCCCTTTGATGCAACTTATTCTAAAGTACTTCAAGAATTTGGACATATATCAGCCAAAACGCTGTGATAAACTAAACTTTGTCGGTATAAAAAGTTCAAAATCTCTCATGAACAGGTAAGTTCTCAGTGGTTTCTGTGGTTTACATTGTGACACTGTGGAGAGAAAGGGTCTCCCTTACATATTCAAACCTACATGCACATTGCATTGAAAAATAATCACATGTAAAGGAAATAGGAAAGGAAAATCAAAGGAGCAGGGGCGCGCAGTGTGTGCTTATTTCTGTCTTTAATTATCTCTTGTCAAATTTCCAGCCTCATCCTGACGGAGACAGAATTCTCCTGCATGTGCACAGATCTTGATTCCGTTCCAAAAGTATATTTGCAAATAAGTGATGCAGCTCAGCTTTATATCTCAGCCAACTATTTTAGTACACGAGGGGAAATGAGGGGAAATGTCAGCATTAAAACCCTTTCTTTCTGTCTCTGCACTTTATTGTTTGGTGGATTGGAGCTACAAAGCAAAAGAATCAAAACATTTAAAAAGATTTTAGAAATGCTGAATCTCATGTCATCAGTCTAAATAAATTCCTTTTAAGATGTGTTTAACATTTGATCATTTGGATCCTCTATTTTGGGGTTAGGGTTAGTTCACATTAAAATCACAATAAAAACATTGAACTACATACATACATGGTTACATACAGAGTAAACACTGACTTCATTCACTTAAACACTACTGCACTACATTTAACCTATATGCTCACATATGTTGTAAACACACTTCATTTGAGTTTTTTTGGTTTTGAGGCTATATTAATTTGATACTTAGCCTTTATATGTCACACTAACAGCAGTTTATCCTGGATGCTTTTAAACTTTTGAATTTTTCCAAAACGTGGCTTATTTTTGCCGATAAGAAGTTTGCAGTTTTCCAATCATTACTGTCATCATCCCTTTTAGAAACCAAATCAAAAAGGCCATAATATGAGTTGTCATGTTGTGATTTGTATTTGTATATCAACTACAAGATTCACTTTTTTGACCCCTACAATTTAAACACCGTCACATCTTAAATACGACAGTTTCCGTTTTATTCTCCTTCTTGTTTGTGCATATTTTCAGGCTTTTGGTATTGTTTGTATTTAACACAATATCTTTTTGTACCTACTCTCTAATCTCTCCGCTGATTTTATAATGCAGAAGTGGTTTGATCACTGTTTTAATTCCAGTTATGTTTTACCTGGGTCATCCACTCATCAGAAGGTTTGTGGTTCGATCCCTGGCTCCTCTTTGCATATCGGAACGTCCTTGGATAAGATACTTAACCCTACATTGGGCCTGATGGCTGGTTCATCAGTCTGTGAATGTGTGTGTCTGAGTACCTGATGAGCAGGTTGTATGGAAGCCTCCATCATTAGTGTGTGAATGCGTGGCTGCTGACTGGAATTGTAAAGTCCTTTGAGTGGTCACAACACTAGAAAGGCCCCATATAAATGCAGTCCATTTTCCATCTACATTACCCACAATGCAACCTGACGGCAGACAGCTTTGTCAAAGATTTGGGTGTATTATGCTAATAGTGGCTGATGCAACCTTTTAATAAGACGGCCTGTCATTCAAATAACCTTGACTCGACATTGATGAAAGTGGTGACCTTTCAAACGTGCTGCGAGGATGAAGGGTTGTTATAACAAACACAAGGGAACAGGTACGTAAATGGAGGAGCTCTTCAGCCAAAAACAAGAGCTCTGATTTGATTTGTGTGGGAAAAAAATAAGTGGCATCACACCAATTTACACCAGCACAGAGAAAGATGACAAATCGTGACAGACGAAAAAAATCTGAGTGTAATTCATGTCCAGAATTCTTAAATTAATCTAACTTGTGTTTTAAAAAATAATCTCCCAGCATTTACTTTTTTTTACTGATTCTTGCTTAAAAATGCTGCTTGTTCTAACACTTGAATTAAACGTCCATAAAATCCGAAAACAATCACATTTATTAAAGAGTAGCCTCTGTTTTTGCCTACAGCAGTTAAATATCCATTTAGGGCTATCATGTGTCCCTGAAGTCCACTGACCGACAGTTTTAGCAATAAATAGCAACCGCAGACTGCAATCTAACAAACCAATGATTAGCTGTAAAGGTTAGCAGAGCCATTGGCCAGCTGTTAGGCCAAATCTAAACACTATGTTCCCATTTCATTGCAAAAATAAAATCCCTCTGTCAGTAAAGTGTCCCCAGTGTCTCAAACCCCCGCAGCTCTGAGTTGGATTACAGTTTCTCAGAGAGAAGCCACTACGATGAGCTCCATCTCATTTTTAATGAGTAGCACAGCTTCATTCTTTGCAGGGTTTTTTTTTTGTCACAGATCAAAGCTGCTTCTTATTCCTCTGAGTTGGCTTTCTCCAGTTTTTCCCACCATGTCGGGGGAGCAGATCTTCAAACAGCCTCACAGCTGATACACTTGGCTCTGGTGTGAATGTGAATATGGCTAACTGGTGGAGAGTAACTAAGTATATTTACTTATTGTTCCTATTATATGAAATTTACACCTTTACTCCTCTACGTGTCAGAGGGAAATATTGTTCATTTCACTCCACTATAGTTTTATCTTAACAGCAGATTTTCCATGGAAACATACATGTAATAGGAGGGCTGCAACTTGACATTATTTTTATCATCGACCGCTTAATTATTTCCTTGATTACTCAATAAATCTTCTGGTCTATAAATATTAAAAAACAATAGACCAAGTTGACACACTGAATTTTTTTTAGTCCAACCAACAATCAAACAAAAGCGTGATATCATGGACCAGGAAAACCAGCAAATAATTGTATTTTTGGCTTTTGGTCTAACTTATTGTAGATATACATAAAATAAGTATAACACACCACATTTTCAAAGATAAAGCCAGTAGTTTTCTTCATTTTCAGCTGGCGACCTCTTCCATCACTAATGTGTTGTTGTGGCTCCTTGTCATGTTTTAGATGAATCATTTGCAGCTGCATCAAAGAGACGTTTCTCTTGTAAAATTCTCATATTGTTTCATTTGGAAAAGTATTTCATTGATTGAATACTGCACCTCTACTGCTTTGACAGACTCATGTTGAAAAAAAAAAAATCAAAATCGATGCAGCAGAACTAGATAGTTTCCTTTTCATTCCACACTTTTTTTCTTTTTAAAACCTGGCACCTGCAATACCCACAATGCAATTTGACAGCAAACAATTGTAAAGGGCTTATATAACCTTTTTTTTAAAACATTTACTTAAGAACTCCCCGAACAGACTTAGACTCATAAAATCAGTTGTTTACCGTTAACCTCTTTAACATTTTAAGGCCCAAAAATATATCACGGAAAGCAAAGATGACAGAAAAATCCCCAAAACAACACAATTCTTTTGCTGCAGAACTTTGTTTTTTTTCTTCTTTCCCTTCTCATCAATCATCTCACAACCTCTTAGATTTATCTTGTGTCCATTTGGAGGAACTTGACGCCTCGATATGGAGCCATTGGACTTAATTACTGAACTATAGCCGATATTAAGCACTTCAAACTAGCTCCACCTTAACTTTACAGTTAAATGCTGCTTATACATTGATGCATTAGTATTAATAATCTTAATGTCACATATATATATTAACTATACAGGGAATATTTTGCTTGCAAAACAAGCAGTTTAAGTGATGAATCTTGCTGATAATATAGTTAACTGTGCCTCTGTCACTCTCAGCTTTATTCATTGTCTGTGTGTCCATCTCTTATCGTCTCATTCGCTCAGAAATGTCATAGGCAGACCTCTGTGAAATCCACCATTAAAGAGTTTCTAGTCAAGTTAAATAGCCCATATCGAGGTGCCTTCTCCTCAAAATCCCACCGTGATTGTAAAAAAATCCCCCTTGTCAGACTTCTTTCAGGTGGTATGGGGCTGCTGTGATGTGCTATCAAAGGCAGCTCAGAGGCAGCGCTCCCCTCCAACGATGGGATGTCCTGAATGTTTGATGAGCGTCGCCATCCAGAACATAAAGACATTGTAGAAAAATAACCAAGAATAATGATGATCGCTGTAATGATGGAGTCGTTTTCTTTGCCTCTTTGCAGTCATGGTTTGATGGTACGTTTTATAGTTTTAAACAAGTCTTTTGCTTAACTTTGCACAGGATTTGGCAGGCGCACATCAGACAGCTGGCATCCCGCCTGAACACAGAGCCAACTTTTATGTCTTCTTCTTCACTTTTCTGCTGAAACACAAAATAAATCACCCTCCAAACTCTTATTAAAAGTCTCTTCTGCTGCTGTGCTGGAAAAATAACTATTTAGATACTAAGGTACCACCTTCTAATAATAAAAGAGTTATGCGTTTATAAGTTGCAACTGATGGTTAATAAATCTGCTTTTCATAGTTATTAATCAGTAACAAGTCTTTGACAGCTCAAGGTGCACCAGGTGGTTCAGCCAGAGACATTTCATTCCTTTTATTATAAATAGTTTATTGAAAATCTTTGGATATTGCACTTCTTTTATTCACTGGATTTGCACATTTATCCTGCGACATTATAAAAGTTTCTTCTCTTTTTTAGTAATCTTTTCTACATTTTCTAATCAGCAGGTGAACTTAAAATGATTATTTATTCCCTGTGCATTCCATGAAGTAATGAGATGATTGCATTTTACTCCCAAAAGCAGCAAAAATACCAAAGTAATTAATTTGATCATAATCACAGGCACTGTGGCTTAATAAAAAAAACAAAACTTTATGAATTCATCATGAGAGTCCCCTCCAGTCAACTCCTCATTGTCATTTATTATTTTGACTTACTAACCTTTATGACCGCAAAGCTAATTGTTGTTAGAAAGTGAATGAGTCATCAACACGGTGATACAAAGGAATAAAATATGGATGACAAATTAAAAGACAAAACTGTACTAAAATGAGTGATGAAATATATTTAATGCTGAAGCCTCCATACAAAGCACACAAAGGGTCAAGGAATGATTTCACATTCAATATTTTATTGTCATTTGGCAAGTTCACATAAAGTCAAAAACCTCAGGACATCACTTAAAGTAATTACGGTATCTTACAGTAATTACTGTAATACAACACTGAATCCAAACAGGTCTGTGTAACCTTTGGGGATGGTAGTTTGTCAAGACATTTCCTGTCTTGTGCTTGAGTGCT